>LBNU01030225.1:5497-107035 GCA_014162995.1 Artemisia annua | reverse complement strand
TCAGACGCTTTATATGTTGATGAAAATTTAGTATAAATATACCGTTTACCGAAAAGAGCAAAACTTAACATTTTAATACGTATTAGCAAAAATTAACTGACTACTAATTATGAAAACTTTTCATTGGTTTCATCCAACACAAGTATTGTCATAATTTTGAAAATTTGTAATACATATAGGGTGGGGATGAAATGTACTACCATTCCTAAAGTGCTAGCAGTAATGTAGTTCAGAGTTATATTATTGAAAAACAATCTGAGATATAGCGATCTTGCTCTTTAATGAGCACTTACCTGGAGTAGTGCCTGGCGAAATTGTTCTAACGGAGAAGCACTTTTTGATACTTGAGAAGCAGTCGTCTTCTTTAAAAGCTACATTTGGTACATAGAAACTTTTAGCAATGAGCTGCATTTTGAATTATATTCTTTCCCGATACAAAACATGTTGGACAAAAGGACTACGTAGTAAAAGATGATACAGATAACTTTACGATGCTACTAAGTACTAAGTAGAAAAGCATGTTTCCAAAAAATAAATTCGCATTACATGATTTTAGCAAGCAAAATAATAACTCAATAAAGCTACAACAAGACTCCTATATGCGTATACATTGTTCGTAAATCGTAAGATACAATTGTGTTAACTGTCATGTGCAAATTAGGGATTTCTATTAGGGCAGAGGGTGTGGACACGGGAAAGCCCAAAAGAACTACTTTTTTCTTTCTTTCCCTGCGGGGGGACCAGCCCTTTCATGCGGCAAAACCAAAAAAAAGTTCTCATACGGGACGTCCCGAGTCCTGATACAATTAAGAGAGGGAAAACTAATTTGTTGAGAGAGGGTTTAATTTATTGGTTGTTGTGGGTCGTTGTGTGTGTATTGGGGGTATTTTTAAATGATATAAAATAGAAAAAATTTATAAGAAGAGAGAGAAAGTGTTGCAATGTTAACCACACCCTCCACGTCTCCACACTTACAAATAAATTTACGATCATTTACTTTCAAATCAACCTAAATACAACACAGTTTTAATAAAAGGCAGACCTTTAACAACTCTGTAGATTCAGCTAAACCTAATTGGAAAAAAATAGTTACACCAATTAATTCCGTTAGTTGTTATCTCCTACTCCATTTACTATCGTCTGAATTATAACTTAAAGACAGTATCATATATACTCTTAACTGTTCACCTACCCAATTGTAACCTATCAGCCTAGGCTTTTTCTTCACACACAACTTCCATTTACATAAAGCTGGCGATACAGATCAATTCAACCCACTCGTACCCACTGCAGCTCACCATACCATGTCAGTAACAAGGAAGACATACGAAACATATGAGTTTGGTGCGGAGCATTTAGGAGCGGTGACCGTTATGATCTTTCATGCTTGTTTGGCAAACAACAAGTAGCTTTATCTATTTTTTCGGAATGCTCGTTTTCCAACGATCCATAAAGTAGCATTTAGGAGCGTTGAGCATTTAGGAGTTGAGCATTTAGGAGCTGTTTTACACATTATGATTACACCTACAGCTATGTTACCAAACGATTGTAGTTAGTTCAGGAATATGCATCTTTGCATTTCGATTGACACATAGTCGAACAGGTTAATTAGGGGGTGTTTGTTTAAGCTTATATGTGGCTTATGAGCTTATTTGTGTTTCGGCTTATATTTCATAAGCCCCAATTTTCCGGCTTATTGTGAGACTTGTGGGCTTATATAAGTTTATCACGAAGTGATAAACTTATATAAGCCCACAAGTCTCACAATAAGCCGGAAAATTGGGGTTTACGAAATATAAGCNAAGCCCACATATAAGCTTAAACAAGCACCCCCATAGTCGAACAGGTTACTTAAACACATGGTGGAATACTCACTCTCTAACTCGCGTATCAACCAGCTACTTACATTTCCTGTCAAACATATATCACATTTTAGCTACACCTACACCAACCAAACCTAAATGCACCAGACACAAACACACACACACCAAAACTCGTAACACGCCATTCAATACCACATCCACATATCAGCTCATTAATAGAGTAACTAAATACATTAGATACATATCTACCTTCTAATTAATAAAATGTATTTAACTTGAAACTTATTCCTTTCTTTTTACCTATTGCGCATATCGTACTACTCAATAGGACAAATTAAAAATTTTTTAAAAAAATATATATAAAAAAAAAAAATGAATTCGGACCTTATCAAGTAAGAAATTAGGAAAAATCTGATTAACAGTAACAGCAGCACCACAACAAGGACAATCACTTTTATGATCAAGATGAGTAATAATACACATATAACAATAACTATGTCCACATGACGTCATAAACGCGTCTTTTATTATCCCCATACATATCGGACACAACACCTCCTTATCAACTTCACTACCGGAGTCGACCGACGGTTGTTTGACCACCGCCGGAACTATGGCTCCGGTTGACACGTCATCCATCGGATCGGTTTTATTTGTTGTTGGAGAGATGGGAATTGAAATGAAGGAAGGAAGGAAGGAAGGGATGAGGGGAGATGTGTGATTGGGGTGATGTTGTGGAATGTTATTGGTCCACGTCAGCGGTGGGGTCTACGTGGATGCTGTGATGGTGCTTGTTTTGATTTTGGGTTCTTTTTTTCTACATGATTGTTCCAAGGATTATTAAGAAGGGTGCGTTTGGTTAGTGCTGAGCAAACGACCCGAACGGACCGGACCGACCGAGACCGGACCGGACCGATCACATTCGGTCCGGTCTTCGGTCTTGGCTTTTGGCTAATTCGGTCCTCGGTCCGGTAAGTCCGGTGCGGTCCGGACAACAAACCGATTATTTGGCCTTGTTGGACCGGACTGACCGAGACCGGACCGGACCGATCACATTCGGTCCGGTCCTCGGTCTTGGCTTTTTGGCTAATTCGGTCCTCGGTCTTGTCGGTCCGGTCCGATCCTGGACCGATGCTCACCCTTACGTTTGGTATGCTACCATGAATGACAATGGGTATGAGTTTGATAGTAGTGGTGGGTCTCTCACCTATGAAAGATCCATACCTAGCTCCTTTGATGTATATGGAGTATGAATTATATCTATCATTCACTACCATAGTGGTGGGCCCTCTCATCTTAAACAAACACTTTTAATCACTTTCATAGTGATATTCTCATTCCCATAGTGGGATACCAAACGCACCCTTAAAAACCTTTGATAAGTTGCATTGGCGTGATTGTTTACAGCTTAATTTTTGTTTTTGTTAAATCAAATATTGTTAGGTTGCGAAAGGTTGATATCCGGTAACTTGAGTCGATTCATAATCGGCTGCTTACTCGTAATGTGGAAGACGTGCTTGGCTTATTTAACGATTTTAGATATGAGGGTGCAAAAGATTGAACTTTTGACCTTGTGTTTGTTAGGTGATAAAGATCCCCCAATCAATTACCAATTGAGCTATGCGTCATTGGCAAATCAAGTAGTGTTCTTGCTGTATATGTGACATGCCACATAATGTATATGTTGTTTTAGGTGTAGTGAGTCGAGTCGGGTTGTCGGGTATGAGTGTGACGAGTTTCGGATTTGAACTCGACTTGACTCATTTTACCTATATACTATTGGTTTTTATACTTTGTGTGCACATAGTTTTTAAAAGTTAATTCGTTATTTGTGATGAAATGCTTGGACTAAATTTTTTTTATACACCCTGAATCACGGATCCAAAATGGATCCGTGGGCCAAAAAGATTTGTACCACTATGTTCCAGTTTCATATTTTGCCATATACTCGAACTTAACGAAACAGAAATTTATAAAATTGAAACAACATGATACTGAAATTGTATAACCATTTATGCACTCGGAACATACATGATTACGCATGAAAGCGTGTCTTTTACAAAATAAGGAGTTATACCAAACACTCCTTTCAAACCATAAAACTAACGTACTTGTTCAAAATACACAACTTGATACATGAACTAACTTGACCTGATTCGACACTGATAATTACTTACAAATTTACAATAAACATATTTGGGTAGTTACAGGTTATACATCAAAGTGGTAGTAAGAAACACTTGTCACCTATAACCACGAGTGTGCCCGTTCCTTCAAAATCCACCTTGATCTACTTCTTTCAAGCCCCCACTTCACATACCTACATAAAACATGCTGAGAATGGTAAGTCTGCGACTTAGTGAGTAAACGAAACTATTCTAACATGATATAAGGCATGAGCTAAGCATTAATATGGTACTAAACCACCAATTCTCTAAACGGGTCATAACTTGCTAATGTCGCACTTCTACTATCATAAGCTACTAATATCCTCATATTCCAATTTCTAATTGAAATTCTAACATAAAGGTGATATCTAATCACCATGCTAAAGCTATGTTACTACATTACGACATCTTATCACTTGCTACAAAAGGTACGACATTTAGTCGTCATGTTATTAATATGTGATATCTAATCACATTTCTACTAATGATAAGATATCTAATCATCGTGCTATCATGTTGTGATATCTAATCACATTTCTACTAGCTATACGACTTTTAAGCACGTGATACATATAAGGAATTCCCTAGGCAGTGAGTACTCATATGCAGCCTCTTTACGCTCTTGCATAAATGCAATCCGGGTCATGACATGTTTCATACGAGAGATTTCTAATCTATCTCGTATCATGAGTGCATAAAGCACTATATCCAAAAAAGGATCATGAGTGTTATTCAAGCATGGATACTCCACTTAGGATGTCATGAATGGGAGTTCTTCTTATGCTTATCTAAAGCATTCTAACGTGGCTAATGGTGCATCTTACGAGCACCCGTAACATGGCTAATGATGCATCACTTAGGCATCCATGACTTGACCAAAAATGCGTTAGTTGAACATTCATAACTACATTCGGCTATATCTGAGGCTAGCATCATCTTACAACTATTTTCGTCTATATCCGAAACTAGCATGAACATATCAATATTCGGCTATTTCTGAAACTACATAAACATGACATATTCGGCTAAAACTAGCATCAAACACAACTAAAATAATAAAGGTGACATAATTAACTTGGAGAACCTCCTTAACGGCCTTACTCTAGAGACATATGTTAGCGACAGATGGAGATGGTCTCTCGATAATAATAAAGGCTTATCGGTAAACCATCTCTCAAAGACGGTTGATTCTCGTATTCTTTCTCCTAGGTGTTTGGGTCGGGTCTTTAACTGATATAATTGGTTATGAGGAAAGTGAATTTATTTAATTAGAGGGTGATGAATGGCAAAATTTCACATCTTTCAAACCTTGATAAGCGGGGAATTGATGTCCATTCCCTCCTCTGTTCGCTTTGTGATTCGGCTATCGAAGAATCTAATCATATTCTTTTTAATTGCCAGAAGGCTAAATCGATTTGGCTTAAGTGTTTTGACTGGTGGAACTTCTCAGTTTCGGCCCATCCTCTATCTTTTGTTTACTTGGTTTTGATGCGTGGATTGCGGTCTACGCAAAAGGTTTTACCTCTCAAGGGATCTTGAGAAGCTTGCAATCCCCACCAGGCAGTGTACCTGACCGATGTAGTATAGTGAGTGGCAAGTACCGGGGGATTGATCGTTCTCTCGGGGAATAGTGTTCGTTAGGATTGAAACTAATCTAACTAGGTCTAGTGGTGAGGGATGATTCTTTTTGTATTTTTATATTTTATGGAAAGCAAGTAAAATATCTCGGGTATTGGAAGAGTGAGCGGAATTAGTTGCTAGTCAACTAACCCAAATAACTACTATAAACAAATAAAATAAATAACAAGAAAATAAAATGTGAGAACTTCTAATATGGAGAAAAGCGTGTTTACTTAGATTTCACTACTCCCTAGTTATCTTTTATTGATTAATTGGTTTGTCACAATTGCATGGGTGAAGGGTTGCATTCCTTAATACCATTCGTGGGGCCGTGTACGATCTTCCCCAACTCTATAAGCTTCTATCTCTTCCTATGACGACACGTTTAGTATCCTCTCATAGCCTCATTAATAGTCACTTATGCATTTAATACAACCAATAAAACCGTAGTACACATCCGATTACGTTTCTTAAGACGTTCAAGCAAGTTACCATATAGGAGATTAACCAGTTTTCTTAAGCCTAACGCTAAAATCAATCACCAACAACAATTAATGACAAACCAACAACCAATAATCAATAACTAAGTTTCATTAGATCTAAGCAAACACAAGTAAATATAAGCTAGCATGTTAAAAGAAAGAAAAGCATACGATATAATCAAACAACACATAGACATATTGAATGATTAAGGGATAACTTATCTTTAATTGAACATGGAAGAAAAGAGGGTTTGGAACCCTAAAATTGCTGCAAAAGTCGACTAGGGTTCNAAATCAATCACCAACAACAATTAATGACAAACCAACAACCAATAATCAATAACTAAGTTTCATTAGATCTAAGCAAACACAAGTAAATATAAGCTAGCATGTTAAAAGAAAGAAAAGCATACGATATAATCAAACAACACATAGACATATTGAATGATTAAGGGATAACTTATCTTTAATTGAACATGGAAGAAAAGAGGGTTTGGAACCCTAAAATTGCTGCAAAAGTCGACTAGGGTTCGTACCCCAAAAGTTCCCTACCAAAAGTCATCTCCTCTATGAATGAAAAATCGAAAAGTATATATAGATTTACAATGGTGACGACGTCCCCTTTTAATGGCTGACGCCGTCACCTCGCCATGTCTAGGGTTTCTTGTCGTCCAATCCAACTTCTTGACGCCGTCCCCTTGTAGGACCTCTGGGCCGTCATGCCTTGGGAAATACACGTGACGGCCTACTTTCTGTATAACGTGACGCCGTCACGCCTTATGCTTCAACTTTTCTTCTGGCGCGTCAAGTGCAATTGTGATATCCACCTCTTGTTCTAATGAGTGACGCCGTCCCTTTGAAATGCTTGACGCCGTCAGGTACAATTTCCAGCTTAGATTCTTAACTTTGTCGTTTTCTTCACTTTTTGCTCCAAAAACGTCCAAAATGCTTCCTTTTCCAAAATTCTTCTCAAAAGTACCTAAATTAACAAAAGAAACGATATAAGGTAATAATTGATCATATTATCACGACTTAGGGCTTAAATGACCCCTTAAAAGCGTAACAAATTTCTCCTTATCAGGTTTCATCGTTCTTTTCTCGTAATAACAAGTGGCTGGCCAAAATTTGTCATGGTATATCCTTGTGGTGCTTTGGGCTATTTGGTGGTGGCATAATCGTATTGTTCATACGGTTTCTGATTCAAGGTAGACTATTATTGATGAGGATATATTTCCCCGGATTCAAATTTTGATTTTATGGATCTCCAACCAATGTAAACGTCTTGGCTTTAATTGGTCCACTAGGGTTTTGCGTCCATGGGAAGTTGTCAAAGGTACCTTGTAACTGTTTGTTTATATTTGGTGTTTTGTAGTTTGGTGTTACTTTATTTTATTATGGGGGGACAACTGTTTTATGTTGGTTCCCTATCTTAGGGATCCCTTCTTTATACTTTGTCATTGAAGTAATATAAATCTTATCTTTGACTTAAAAAAAGAATTTACACCAAGACGCAAGGACTCTTACGGCTGCCATGCCAAGAAGAACTTTCTTGTATGGAGCTTCGGTGTTAGAGTGGGTGCGGAGCTGATTGGAGGTGTGGGTGGGGGGAGCGAGGTTCCGATAAAACAAAACATGGTTGTGGATGGTTATATAATAGAGTAGCGGGTTAGATATCAATGTGTAAACAAAACTATATTTGCACTAACACTGGACAAGGCTTCACGTACGTTATAATCACATAGATGATAAGGATTCGAGGCATGGCTTGTTGCTTTAATCACTAGAAAAGGAACGTTAGAAAACAAGACCAGCCCGTGGCAAAACATAGGCTAGAGATGTTTTGTTGAGATAAAACTACGATATATATAGTTTCGTTAAGTATCTTTTGGCTTCAATATTTTTGATGCTAGTGGGTTACACATTTGTAATGTCTAAACCACCTCTCTTTTATGTCATGCTACTATGCTAGATTGCTAGTTGGTTAAATTATATCATGTTCTTTTATTTAACGTTTTCAAATCAACATAAACCAAAAAGAATCATAACACAGATCTTACACGATAAGTTAGGTTGATAAATGATAATCACGGGTATAAAACAAAAGAATTTACTAAAGAGATTCCACGAGGAGCACGAGATGTATTGACCGTGATGACTCACTACACTCGAATTCTGTTGGGAAATGACCAGGACCGTCCCAAAGATACAATATTGCGGTCCAAACAACGCGGTATTATCAGTATCACATCCCACTCGGTGTTGAACAACAAAAATATAAAAATCCCCCATGTACAGAATTGACCCCTAGTTTTATAGCTATATCTTATCCAAGCCCTCGAAACTACATGAACCTTATATGCTAAGTTTAGCCGCCATAAAATATCCACAATATACTGCAAAAGGTGAAATTAGGAAAGCCCAAAAAGTGATTGCCAAAATTCAAATTCAGATTGTTTAGCAGTTTGTAACTCTGTATAATACTGTAAATCTGTTGTTTGCCCGTCATTTCGGTTAACATATACTTCCTCCGTCTCGAAATTATTGTCCACATTTATATTTTGGGATGTCTTAAAATATTTGTCCACTTTCTATTTTAAGTAAAAAAAAGGGAATTTAAGGAGGGAATATTCTATTTAAGTGGTTAAGATTTATAGTGGTCTCACTTTTATTAAACTTTGTAATTTTTGTCTCCTGACAATAATTTTGAGACGGAGGGAGTAAGAAAATAGTATTTGACATTTTTTATTCTTTTATTGAGCAAGTATTTCCCTTTTTTTCCTTCCTTTCTCTGCTGGATACCACCTTTTTGTAACGATAAAACCCATTTTTCTTCCTTGCGGGACTTGAGTCCCGAAATAGTGAAGATAATTTACTTTATAGGTTGTTTTCGATGGTTGTGTGTGTATTTGAGGTATTTTTAAATGAAAAGAGAGATAAAGTTGCAATAATTGAAGGAAAGTTGATAAAAACATTAAAAAAAAATGTTTTTCAATGATGTGGAGTTAATGTGACGAGGAAAAACCCTCTAAACCTCAACCATACCCTGCACGCTAAGTACCAAAAGTAATTTTTTTACACTAATTTAATTTAATGCAAAAAGATACAAAAAGCTACATAAATTCTTCTTTAATTTAGCACTAGTTTAGTGCAACAAATAATAAGGCATCAAATATAGTGCAACTTCTCTTTATTTAAACTTAAGATATTTGTTAAATCTGTGGTATTTGACTAAAAATATAAAAGAATAGTCTATATAAATTATATTATTATAATTTACTAAAAGATACATTACAATGAGTCCAATATTGATATATGTTGTTCTAACTATTTTTATCATTTATTGTGTCAATACTTAATTTAAATTAGTTGAAACTATTTGGTGGCAAAATTTGGTGTCATACATTAGAGTAACTCTTAATTAGTGCAAACATACGTTATAAAGATGCTAATTTTTACACCATTTTATTACAAAATGGTAGGTTTAGAAAGGAGATTTTAGATCGTCTAGGCCGTTCAACATTTTACGTTTAGAATTGAAAGTTATTTTTTATTTTTTATTTTATTGTCAAATTTAACATTTTGATTTTTTTAGAAAAATGCTACTTGTAAAAGCCTGCAGTGTTAGTGTTTAGCTTTTACATTATTTTAACTCATAGCAAACAATTACTTAGGGCCCGTTTGGTTTCTTGGAGGTTTAGGATTCGGATTCGGATTTAGATTTGGATTTGGTTTAAGATTTGGATTTGGAGAGAGAAAAAAATATAATATGTAATTAAAAAAATAATATTTCATAAGTTAGTTAATAAAATATTATAAAAAATTAATGATAGTGATAATTTTTTATTAATTTATTGAAAATGTTGTGAGAGAGTAAATAAAGTGGGACCCATCTTTGGTAGGGAATGACCAAAAGACACCATATTAGTGTGGAATCATTTTTTGTTACCATGGCCCACAGAAACCCATTCCTATTTTGTACCAAACAATAGTTATTGGGTTTGAAAGGATTTTTTGAATCCAAAAGTACCCAACCAAACGGGCCATTAATAACTGTTACTACTTGCCGCTGCTACTCACTACTTCTACTATTAATTTTGCCAAAGATACCTTAATATCAAACTCAAAAAGGACATATATGTGGCAACCAACTTTCATTTTTTACGACCTATCGAGGTAGGAAGAAATCACAGAGGACTCTAGAAGATGTAACACACCCTTACGTACGTGCCGTGTCCGTGGAAATGGGCACGATGTGATCCTTTTATGTCTTTTATTCATTCTCACCCTTGTGTCATTATTTGCTTGAATCTATACAATACGACGTTTGTATGTATGTTTTTAGCCATATAGAACCCAAGCAACAACAATTTCATAACACATTTAATTATCTTTCGAATAAAAAGCAAATCCTTATTTCATATGAACCTTTCATTCGAAAACATCATACACCTCAAACACAAGCTAAATATCCCATTATTTCTAGACACCCAAGTATTTGGTTCCACAATACTTTTGTCAAGCCAGAGATGCAAAAACAACAAACACAAGGGTCATCTCCACACAACTTACAAACTTATAATAAAAAACAAATTAAAGGCCCTCAAATTGCAAGCAAACACAAAATTCCAATCTTAACCCCAACTAGAAAAAATCAACCAACCACACATTACAACAACACACCACACCTAAGGACATTTTAGTATTTACATATATTTTCACACGCAAATCATTTCATTCATAAATCCATCCATAAACCACATGATCTGAAACGAATAATACCCCGCTTCCTTTTTTCTCCATTTTGGAGATAAAGAAATACAAAAGATAAGAGAGAAGAAAACCTCATCAAGAAAATCAACAACATATCTTGATGATGATAAATTAACCTCAAAGTTTCATCTAGATCATATTTTTTCATATATTTCAAACACCCTTTATCATTTTTGATCATTTTCTAACGTACCCATATGGCGAAAAAGTCTACAGCAGGAGAACCAATCGGATCAAGACCCGTGGGGTCAGAAATCAGGTACCGTGGAGTTAGAAAGAGACCATGGGGACGGTTCGCTGCGGAGATCCGTGACCCATGGAAAAAAGCGCGCGTCTGGCTCGGAACATTTGATTCCGCGGAAGACGCAGCGCGTGCTTATGACGCTGCCGCGGTCTCCCTCCGCGGCGCAAAGGCGAAAACGAACTTCCCCGTATCTCATCAAGTGCCCGAGTTTTATATCGATAATCACAAACAAAAACAAGATGGCCTTTACAAGCTTCAACATGTTAATAGTCATGATGTTATTATTAATCAAGCGAGGCCCACAGCCAGTAGTCTCAGCAGTACTGTTGAGTCTACTAGTGGGCCTCGCGTGTCATACGCGCATCGTCCGGTGCAGATAAAAACAGCTGCACCGGACGATGATTGTCATAGTAATTGTGACTCTTCATCTTCTGTTGTTGACGATGAATATTTTTCATCGTCAAGAAAACCGTTACCCTTTGATCTTAACTTCCCTCCGCCTGTGGACGAGATCGCCACAGGCGGAGATAGCGGTGACTTATTTGTCACCGCTTTGTGCTTATAATTTTTTTACAAATCGACGGATTTGCCGTTGGATGTTATATGCAATTTTCTTGTTTACTTTTTATAATTTCAAGAAAATCTTGTTATGTAGATTAGTGTAATATGAGGTTGTTACGAAATCTATACTATGTAATATCAACATTTAGATCTTGAGTTTTGTTATTAATTATAATCTCATGATGAACAATTTTCCATATAGTCAAATTTTGTATGAAGTTACATACATTTACACATTTTGTTCTTGAATTCATATGTTGTTATTAAGTTATTTAGCAATTGTTTTGACCTTGTGGATGAATGGTTGAAGTGTTTTATTTTGTTACTAAAAGTATAATATAAAGTTTTTAATATTAGGGTGTGGTTGTAGTTGTAGTTGTGGTAGGTTGGTAATTATTTTTGCATCTAGAATTGCATCGATGATGTTGCAGGGCTCCATGTTTCCAACCTAATTTTCTGCTTTATTTGTCGGGTGTTTACCTGTAAATATTTAAATGGTGGGTGAATATGAAATATAATAAGTTAGGTTTGGATTTTTTTAGAGGATTAAAATATGTAAAGGTTATTTATTGGGAAAATTTCACTTTTGTGCCAAAAATCGAATTATGAATCACAATTGAGTCAATTTTCATACAACTTTCNCCTAACGCTCAAGTGGCGTTGAGTAAGTACTTTACCACTACTTCTACTCTTCCGTTATAAAATTAGCCGACTAACCGCGCATAGCAGTAACAAAGCAAAGTCATAATGACAAATAATTATACCATGTGTATTACTCCATCACCCCCAAAATAAATAGCAACATTTCTATTTGGGAAAATTCCACTTTTGTGCCAAAAATCGAATTATGAATCACAATTGAGTCAATTTTCATACAACTTCCAATTTTGGTCATGTGCTACCTTTGCTACTGTGCTACCCACTTAAAATTGTGACACGTGTCCAGTTTGATTTGATATTTTGTCTTTTTATTGTTTTTTATTAAATGTATTAAAAGACTAAAATATCCTCTTTTAAATGTGTGACACGTGTCCATTAAATGTGCGACTGTGCTACCATTAAATGTGCTACTGTGCTACCATGTTGCCGGCAATATTTTCCGGCTAACTTTTTTTCCAGTTTCCGGCTGACCTCTTTTTTCCAGTTTCCTTTTTTTCTCTCTCTTTTTTTTTTTTTTTTTTTTTTTTTTTTTTTTTTTTTTTTTTTTTTTTTTTTTTTTTTTTAATGTGAAATTCTTGATAAAGATGTTCAGTTACAACAGTTATAAATTACAGACTTTATAATTTGGCACGATTCTTAACAACATAGTATTCAACTGTATATCCATAACAACAGTACCAACAAATCACTATAGTATATCTTTTTTTTTAAACAGCACTATAGTATATCAAGTTGCTAAGAATAAGAAATTTAAACATGAGTATTGTATATAAATGCACATAAACCGATTATCATAAAATACAACCCAACACCGGCTCACAAGAACAAAAAAGGGCCTGAGGGATTATAGTAAATAACACAGGTTGCTATGCCAAACAACAAAGAGCAATTACTGATGGTCTCTATGCTTGTATAGTAAATAACACCGTCGCCGTCGCCGGAATAATTTTCTGGCGAGACCTTTTTCTTTTCCAATTTATAGATCGGTGTATCCCCATCATTTCTGGAGTATTTGAGCACCTGGCTCCCTTCACAAATACAAGAGATGGTGATTAGGACTAAAATAGGGGCGTGTTGAGGTAGTAACGAGAGGTGGTAGTGAGTTTGGTGGCGCGTGATGTTATAGATCTTGAAGAGGAGGATGCTGGGAGTGTTTTGGTGGTAGCGGTGTGGTGATGTGGGTGGCGGTGAGTGGTGGCAGAGATGGTGTAGGCGGCTAGGGTTTTGAGGGGGGAGAGAGAGAGAGAGAGAGTTTTGGTGGTGATGATGATGATGATGATGATGATGATAAATAGTGAACGGATCTGCTCGACGGATCTGGGTGGCCGGAATTTTTGAGAGAGAAAGAGATGTGGTGATGGAGTGTGTGAGTGGAGTGGTGAGAGAGAAAGAGATGTGGTGGAGTGGGGAGTGAATTATTTTTATAAAAGATAAAGGGTAATATGGTCTTTTAGTATTTTTAATAAGAAGACAAGATATCAAATCAACTGGACACGTGTCACAAAATTGACTGGGTAGCACAGTAGCACAGGTAGCACATGACCAAAATTGGAACTTTTGTAAAAATTGACTCAGATGTGATTCTAAATTCGATTTTAGGCGCAAATTTGGAATTTTCCCTAACGCTCAAGTGGCGTTGAGTAAGTACTTTACCACTACTTCTACTCTTCCGTTATAAAATTAGCCGACTAACCGCGCATAGCAGTAACAAAGCAAAGTCATAATGACAAATAATTATACCATGTGTATTACTCCATCACCCCCAAAATAAATAGCAACATTTCTATTTTAACATGTACCAAAATAAATGTTCATTTTGTGTTTCAATCGATCAAAATGATAGTGCTGTTTGTTATGCCACATTGGTTTGGGTTAGTTTATCAAAAGTAGGGGTCAGCGTAAGGACCGGACCGGACCGAGGACCTAATTAGCCAAAAAGTTAAGACCGAGGACCGGATCGAATGTGGTCGGTCCGGTCCAACAAGGCCAAATAATCGGTTTGTGGTCCGGACCAAAGACCGAATTAGCCAAAATGCCAAGACCCAGGACCGGACTGAATGTGGTCAGTCCGGTCCGGTCCATTCAGGTCGTTTGCTCAACCCTAAACAAAAGTAGTCTCGCACTCACTAGAAGGTCCAGAACGGCTATGTTTCTTTTTTTCCTTTAGTGGAAAGAACATGAGACCCATCTATTTAATATTATTACTTTTCTTATTTGGGCCCACTAATTCCACTATCTCATCTATATTTGGAGAGTGTGAAATAGCCAAAAGTTCTTTATAGATCCGACTTTTACCGTAGAACCCATCAAGCAATGTTAGCCACTCATTTTTTTTTTATCAAAATAAAAAAATAAACTTTCACCCTTTTTTTAAAACTTAAATATTTCGCAAACTGTAAATCATCAAGCTACAAAAAAATACCATCGCGACGAGAATTAAATTATCTTTCTATAGACATGCATTGTTATATACTTTCGACGAACTTTTTTTCCGATGAACTTTATATTTTTCGTCCAGAAAAATCATATATGATTCGTAAGAATCATATATGATTCGATTTTAACAAATCATATATGATTCGTAAGAATCGAATCATATATGATTTTTTAGAATCATATATGATTCTTTCTGGGCGGAAATTAAAAAAAAAANATTTCTATTTAATATCCGTGTATTGTAATATTATAGTTGAATCTGATAGAGCTAAAAAAAAAAAGAAAAAAAAAAAGCCTCTAAAAACCAGATCCAAATCAAACTTTTAGAAACACTTTACTAAAACCTCCCGCCAAAATTTCACCAAAATTAAAAAGTAGTAGAAAACCCCAAATTCACTCTCACACCAACATTCATTCTTCAATTCCCAAAATAATCAGATCTCATTAATCCCAAATTTTAACCCACATCACAGGTACTTTAAAACAAACAATTTAAAACCCAAATCAGTAAGCAAATCTGAATTAAACCCACCCTTATAAAATGTTTCAGATTGTTATACTATGTATTGTAGGTTTAATTTTTCATGAATTTGGTTAAATTGTTGGCGGATGGGGTGTACTTTTTGGGTTTTTGAGGTAATGTAGATAAGGTGTTTGATGAAATGCTTATGTGTTTTTTGTTTTGTAGGTGTGTATTGAGGGAGTAGTGGAGCGGCGAGATGTATGGACGGAAGGCGAGTCAGCTTTTGAAAGAGTTTGCGAGTGGTGATTCTGGCCAGCTTACTGGATTTAATGTAAGACTAGTTTGTTGGTAATTTGGTTGGATTTTTTTTGAGTTTTAAATGTGTTGGGTAGGCGATATTTTTGCCCCATATAAGTCTAAGGTAGTGGGCTACTAGTAACGACTGCCAAATAGCTTAGTGGTAAGTCATTTGCCTCCTCACAAGAGGTCAAGAGTGGCTAGGGAAGGGTTGGAAACAGTCACGAGGATACCCCGATTAGGCCGCATACATCTGAGTCAAAAGACTGACCCTCCTCGGTTAACCTGAACTGGGAAAAACCTCATACGTTTACCTGTTTAGTGGGCGACTAGTACCCTTCCAACCTTATATTTAGTTGGGCCTGAAGGGTATCCGAATAGTCCATCGCTTTTGGCTTTGGGGGAGGGGGTGTTACACCTGGAGTCTATGGTTTGAGTACTGTATGTTACATGCTAATGAAGTTAAATACTTGTTACTATAGTTGCGACAATAAAAACAACTAAATCTTTAGTCAGCTGGTATATTACTTATTGTGGTATTTGACACAAATAAAAGTAATTAAAAGGGTATTATCCAATAATATTGCCTACTTTTTGCATTTTAGTATGATGAGACTAAGTCCGAATCCTTCAAATGTCATACATTATTGTTTACGACAAAGTTTACTTTTAGATCATGTCTTGCAACTGTGGTTCCAAAGTCTAAGAATATGCTGTTATGTTGTTTTTATTAATCACAATGAACTCATAAAACCTGAAACACACTACACTGTTTGTATATAGTTTAGGCTCCATGGTGCTTTAGCTTATATTAATTGTGATTATTGAAGGTATCGAGTAACGTCACATATAGATACGTTTAACTAGAGAAGTGTGTTGTACCTTTTGCCATTCACATAAAATTCGAGGATAACTAATTTTTTTGTTGCTTATATTTTAATGTAGAATGAGTTATTTGCTCAAGTCATCGAAGAATGTAAGGGCCATTCTCAATGCCTTGAAGATTTGTTAAGGTAATCCCTTGTTTTATTTTATCATTTGTTCTTTTTTCATATGCTTACCTCATTTATATATATTATTATTGGATGTATGTATGCTACTATGCTTGTAAGTACATACTCATGTGTTTCAATCTTTTTGAACAAAACCTGTGTATTGAACTGCTTGCTCCCTAAGATCTGATCATAACTATTTATCTTTTAACCTTATGTGCCACAGGCAATCGCAAGAGGAAGGGTCCAACAATCAAACAAGTAAAAAGGCTGATCTTCATGGGGCACTCATCCACCATCTTTCGTTGGTCCGCAATAAGCGTTGTCTGATGGCTTATGTGTAATAATAACTTGACCAACTGTGCTATGATTTGCATCACTAGTGGCATCTATGTTTATGCCGTATTTTAATTTTAATAGGTATAATCGAGCTGAAGTTATTCAAAGTTTGGGATGGACCATTAAGTGTGGGCTACCTGAAGAAATTGAGGAGAAACTTAGCAATTCAGAAAAAGAATATTTCAAAAACCATTCTGCTACTTTACGATCTTATATGAAGGAGTTGGATATTGATTTGGGCGTGGTAAGAATCATTTTTACGCTTCACAGGTCACTAGAGTCCCGCTAATATTCCAACCGTTGCATGCTGTGAGCCTGTGACCATTTTGAAGTCATTTGGTTTTCGGAAAAACTACAAACATGTGCTATATAGCTTTTCCCATGTTTATCCTGAAATAAATCCATAATTTCGCAAAGATTTTGAAAACCCTGACATTTATAGCTCTAAGTGTAAAACTGTCAGAAGAAATTAGTTATCGAATAAAGCACACATTTTGAGAAATTCTTTTGTGCGGTTTGTTTTTTGTATTGATTGCCACTAGTTATGTGAGGGCGCATAATTTTTTAGAAATAATCAAGTCCTGCACAATTTAAGATGCTTTGCAAAATTTACTTTGTGAAATATAGGTTTATTCTGGAACAAGCTTTAAAAACTGGTACTGTTAATTAGGTTTATATATGTAATATATTCTTAATTTTTAAACTGCATGATTCATGTGTTATTTAGGACATGGTGCCACCAAAGGATCCTTACATCAAGGTGAGGGTTCTTGAAGAAATTGGCGATGATGTTATACTCAGTGATCAAGTGGCAAACCTTGCAAGACATGCAATTCTTTATCTTAGGCGCACGGATGCAGAGGAATACATTTCTCAGGTATTTTCTGAAGGGTAAATAATAGTAAAAGTTACCATGAAACTTTTGCCATTTTAGATGTTCGCGTATACTTTTTCTGCAGTGGTTTGTTCCCTTACTATTTTTATATTAATTTAACCAACTTTTTATGTTAATTTAACCAACAAAGGCTCATCACTTAATCGATTAAGCTTTTTATTTGTTTTTCCATCCTTTTTTCGTGGTCTAATTCCTAATTATATATTTGTACTCCCAGAAAAACTGCGGAATGATGAACCAAAAAAGTTTAAGGGACAAATAATGCTAAAATAGTTTAATGGTTCAACCATAAAAAGTTGAACGTTTAGTGGTCTGACAATGAGTCGCCCTTTTCTAGATATTCCAATCTGTACAAATTCAGTTATATTTTCGACTAATGATATACAGGGTAAAATGGAGGAGCTCACCGTTTGACCTCTACGTTTGGTCAACCCGGAATTGGTTTCTGAAAGATATGTTTCTGGAACATCCATTTATTAGCTGTTGATGGCTAATAAGGTAAGTGCCACCAGAACAAAATTTGTCATCCAATATATATCCATGACGAAGCAATGTTCATAATGAGACATCTTATATATGTCTCACGAAAGTGTCATGTATTACAACTTCTTGGGCAATATATTTAATTATTTGATATGATCGTCTTTTTCTGATACATTACTTGC
Source organism: Artemisia annua (assembly GCA_014162995.1). NCBI lineage: Eukaryota > Viridiplantae > Streptophyta > Magnoliopsida > Asterales > Asteraceae > Artemisia > Artemisia annua. The sequence continues at coordinate 88,620 of LBNU01030225.1, read as the reverse complement.
TTAATTTAATCAATAATCATCCAAGAAACATATCTTATGTCATTAACTTAAAATTCATTAAACTGAGACCAATCCACAAAGAAAGGATTACCAGGAAAACGTCAGATCATCCTCTAACATTCCAACAAACAGCATGAGATCTTCATGTTCCAAATCAGTGACTGAAGAACTATCATTTTCTTTTGGGTAATAAACAGGGCTATCTGATTCTCGTGATTCTAAGTTTCTTGTCAACTCTACATTGTCTGTGTTCTGATCATTGCTGTCATTAGCTCGTGCTTTTTTAGCTCTGCTTTCGCGTTTTTCCTTCTGTGCATTTTTTCTTGGTCGTTTTTTGGGAAAAGCTTTTGAATTATTGAAAAGTTTGTACATGGATACTTCAATTTCTTGCTGTTTTCTCTCTGTATCAGGTAAGTTTTTCTCTATAGCAGCTAATTGATCTTCTATGAACACCTGTCCTTGTTCCAAATTTAGAATTTGCACAGTTAGTGTGTTCAGATCTTGTTGTAGCTTTTCAATATCCACATATACTTGCATGGGATCTGACCACGGTCGTCTTCCATCTTTTCTGACTGCAACCTTTTCAATTCCTTTTGGGATTGAGTACTTTGGTTGATCTTGTTTGAGTCGTTTCTTCTCCTGTAAAGTTTATATAATTATAAAGGGGAATTGGATAGATAATCATTTCAAAAAAGCTCAAAATTGCGTATATATCAACTTAAACTTATAATTGCATATATATCCTTCCAAAAGCTCAAAAGTTGCATATATATCCAACTTAAACTTATAATTGCATATATATATCCTTCCTAAACTTGCATATGTCATATATATCCAACTTAAACTTATTAGTAGAAAGGATATATATGCAATTAGTAGTTTAACTTTGATATGTATGCAATTTTTGAGCTTTTGGAAGTATATATATGCAATTATAAGTTTAAGTTGGATATCTTTTATATAATAAAACAAAACCCCTATTGGGAATTTTTCATTTCAAAAAAATTGGAACCATACCTTATTTAGTAATTTTTATTTTAAAAAAAAAAGATTATTTTCTTATTAAGTAACATTTTATATTTATCCATAACACAAGTAGAAGATAAATACAAAAAATATAGATAAGATATTTTAAAAAAAAAAGATTATTTTCTTATTAGGTAACATTTTATATTTATCCACAACACAAGCAGAAGATAAATACAAAAAATATAGATAAGATGCAATTAACAATATGATTAAAATTTTTAAATAATTATTTCAAAAAATTAAAAAAAAAAACCCCGCGCGTGCGCGGGCATTATAACTAGTATATATATATGCAATTTTGAGCTTTTGGAGTGATACAACTAGGTTAGAATTTACATTATTGTATTAGCTCCATGACAATTTTGGGAAAGATGAGTACTTTGAGTGTCATTTCATAATCTGTCTATTACTATAAATTTTCTTTTCATAACTACTGTATGATTAAATTAGCACTATTACATAATTAATTTCATTAAGATAATACTAATATTTTTGAATAAAATGATTTATGTTGTTTTTTGTTTTTTATTTTATTTTATTTATTTATTTTATTATTATTATTATTTTTTTTTTGTGTATGCATTAGAAACAGAATTTTGGAGGTTTAAAGCTGTTTTACACATTCACTTTTAGCTAAAGTTGTTAATTTAACCAATTTGAGATAAACCACAACTCAAATTGACCAATCCATAGGTAAATAGGTCTGAATGGAGAGTCAACAAACTTCTTTCACAGCAAATATAAATATAGCATTTATTAACGAGGTTACCAGCTAAAAGTTTACTCACATTTACTTTTGTTGCTATCCTCATACTAGCACTCTCGAGGCACCTCTTGATATGCAACAGATTACCTTTTGTAATTTGTTCTTTCTCCTTCATATTTGAAAAATGCACCTTTAATGAATCTTGAAAAAACTTTAGTCTTTTCACTTCTTCTTCCATGTCGCTTTGCATGTTCTTTCTGGCTAGCCATAGTTTCCTCCTACTCTTGATATTTTTCAACTTATCCTTGTTGTCTCTCTGAAAGTTTTTATTGGCGTATTCATGTAAGAACATGTCGACGCATTTGAAACCCTACACCATAAACCCTTATTTAAGTATTTAGTTATCAAAGTATATTTTCCAACTAGCTACTTAGCTGTAGAGGTGGCAATTTTCAGTCATATAAGTCTGAATGGCTCAGTTATGAATTTCTTCAAATGGGTCAAATAATATATCTACCTTAAAAGGGAACTGGTCAAGTGGGGTAAAAGTTGCTCAAAGTCTTGCATATAACCTCTTAAATTGTTTTATACGGAGTACAAAGATAGAGATTCTTGTATACAATTTTTAAATTCAGAAGTGTTACTTGTCAACTCACCCTACCTGAACAAAAAATGGCCCGTTTTAACCTGATAACCAACCCACCAAGTTTACACCTGTAACTTAACATCAGAATTACCTAAAATGCAGCTCTTTTTGCTGTGACCAATTACCATAATTGAACAAACCAAACAATTAATACCATAGATTTGTTCTCGAGTCTTTGGTTTACAATATGGGACGTGACTTATGTCTCCAAGTTTACTTATTACACAACCAAACCGTTGTAATAGAATTCTGTCTTATTTAAAATAGTGGTATAAATTATAAGATTGGAGGTCTACAAATCACCTCCCTTAGTTAATTAAGTGAAGAACTTGAACTTTCATGACTATATTTCTGGAGTTATGAGTTTTTGGGATTGGTTATCATAAGTGCTTAACTGCGTATTGTGTTTTCTACACATAGATGAGCAGTTTAGACTGTACTTGCTTATATGTCTTTTTGGAGTGCATAAGCAGCTTGGTGCCTGCTTATAAAGCAGACAAGCAATTGCAAGCAACCTCTTACAGCTAAGAATTCTGGCAAAATGAATGCACTGGGTAGTGGGTGAAATTGAAATATCTTTAGCATGGGTCAAATTTGTTTGTGTTGGATTGGGTTGACTTGGCACCCCTATGAATACTAACAGTACTAAATAGTAACTACGATTTCAACTGCTATTCATATATTAAAAAAATAAACATCCTTTTAATTAAGTGATTTAGGAGGTTGTAACCGTTTATTAACATCTTGTGTCTTTCTATCTCTTTGACTCATTTTACTTTTTGGCTAAGCTTTTTGATTTACCTATATGGCAACATGATTTAAGTCAACCCATTTTTTAGGCAAATCAATTTGAATTTACATATTTGCCAACAGAAGACCTGAATAGGGAGAAACTGTCTAACTGCTAATGAGGATACTTACAAATTCACCAAGTGTTTTGACGAATGTATCAATGTTGTGATTAAATCTTTCTCGGACATGATTACGTAACCCCTCCTTATCTTTAATAAAGAAGCTAGTTCCAGATTTACTCCATAACATGATGCCATCTGTACTAGGATCACTCACCATGTCAAAAAGCTTGTACACAAAGGAACGGTTAGGGCTTTTTGATAGCAACTTCAAATTTGGTATCATAAATGGCAGATACGATTGAATCAACCCTCCCACACAAAAGCTACTATTGCTTGGTTCTTGTTCCTTTTCAAACTGAACCATGATATGGTTTATAAAATCGGGATTGGCGTGTGCTTCATTTATAAAAATCTCAAGTTTTCGCAAGGTTTCGTTGGTGATATGTATGTTCTTAATGCTACTTGTTAGATAGTTTTTGGTGATCTCTTGTTTTTCTTTCAATTTTCGGAGTGTCGAATTCCATTGTTTAAGGTTGTTTTTAATTATCACTTCTAAGTTTGCCTCCATTTTTGCTTTTTGAGAAAACTAGAATGATAGTTTCATGATACACCCATATATTTATGCTGTTTGTGTTTTTCTACATGATGCTCATGCACTATTTGCCCTGTGTGTACTTTCATGGGATATAGAATAATGTTCCAAAGTATAGATTTTTTTTCAATGTTGATGAAGTTTCAGAACTTGAAACCTGACAAATGATTATTTTTAACCTATTTTTATGCAAACATGTTTGTAAGTGGTTAAAAGAGCTCCTTAGCTATCTGAAGCTTAAATTTTCAGTTGCAGTAACAAACCAGGACCAATCTTTGTGATTACGAGTTTCCCAACTAGTTTATAAAATACTCCGTATTACATTAGAATCCACAAGTATGGGTCAAAATGTTATTACTAGTAAACTGTATTACCTTACTGTTAAGTTTATGATTTAATTTTGCAATAAATTAAGCTTACTTGGTACTACTGTTACTTGAAGAAGGTGATCAATAGTTATCAGTAATAAACACTTTGGTTTTATTATATATGTAAAAAACAAAATGATGTTAATGTATGATAACTAAAGAGATTCAAGGTCTAAGTAACTGTTAAGACCCAAGATTTAAGAGCAATCCTGATATGTTTAGGTTCAAAAGCATGTGCTAGGCTTTAAAATCAACAATGTCAATGTAGTCATGCTTCCATAGACACGCGAAGCCACGTATCAAAGCAAATAGGGAGTTTGTGTTGATTGTCGCATAGGGATGACCGGATGAGCGCGGTACCAGATTAGTACCAAATCCTGTATCAAATTAGTTGTATCATTTTTTTCCCGAACATGAAAGGGGTACTGGTACCGTACTGAACGAGATTCGTGTAACGGTACGCGGTATCGAGTAATCGTTACCTATCCGGTTCTTCCCTTTTTTGTTAAACAAAAAAATAAAAATAAAAATAAAATAAAAAAAATCCAGATTTCATGCTAGTAACTTTCCGTGACAACAACAAAAAGATGACAAAACGTGCGAGTAATTTCGAAGCACAACGTATCAGACAACACAACCAACAATTAAATAAACACATCACTAAGATAGTTGTAACTTACAAACGTTACAAAACTTATAGAATTCCACCAAAATCATATAGATCATTCAAAATAACAACGAAACTAAACCATTTTCAACATAAAACAATTAATCTTGTGTAACTCCTTCCTTTTTTTCCTTATCGTTTTGCTTGACAATCTCGTCTTCTATATCAACACATACGATAAAAAAATAAGCAAAGTTAATAACTTAACAAACATTAAAAATTGATTATGCAAGCAAAGCTATTGTAGCTACTGTACAAATTTCATTCGTCATATGTTCAGAATCGTACCTACTACCTAGTGTACAACTTCCATTCGTCATCATTTAATATAGGGATTCTTTGTGCAGGTAAACTTACTCTTTTAATTATAAACAAAGCTATTTTTTAATTAGAAACAGAGCTATCTGTACGTTAGGAACAAGCAAAGTCTACTATTTTAAGTTTGCAAGCAAAGCGATATGTTATTTTTACCTTTGTGCAACATCGTCATCATTTAATAGATCTTTTTTATAGTATTTTTGGACTTTCTTACCCAATCTTGAGTACATATTAATGCCCCAACTACAACATAAGACAAGTTAGTCTTATACGGGTCAACAACCCGGCCTTCCATACTAAAAGCCGACTTCGATGCACAAAAAATAAATAAATAAAAAAAAAATAAAAAATAAAAAATAAAAAAAATTAGAAATAGTAACTTTCTGTAACAAAAGAAAAAAAATGACAAAACATGCATTTTCTAGTAATTTCGAACACAAAAGTAAAGAATACCATTCTAATTGGAATCAAATATGCTGAATTAATTATTATTATTATTATTATTTTCCTCTTCGATAGACAGTGTGTGGATCAGGTGATTAAACAAATAAATATACTTTATGAATCAATCACATGGTCACAACTCACAACTATGAATTTGTAAATTTTCATAGGAACTAACAAAGCGAAGTGCACATGCATGTAGTCAACTTGTTTTAAGTTCTAATAGTCTAAAAACTCAATCTAACAATTCTAGCGGTTACTTTGTTTTATTTTTCAAAACAAAGCTGAAAATATACATTAAGATCACTCCCAAAGTTTTATTTACTTTTATTCATGATAGTGTAATTTCTTTTGTACTTTTGTCTCATGTTTTTATAATTCTAAGCATTATATATATGAGACTAAAATTATGTGGCTTACATGTGGTGTTAGGGGTTGTTTCTTTTTTTCTTTAGCTAAGGATTCATATGGGTCCCACTTCCATATAAGCATCTTAATGGGGAGGAGATGATAAATTAAGCCTTGTGGATATAGACCATTTAAGAGATTTTTGTGGGCCCCATCTAAAAAGTAATCATATTAAATAGCATCCCTTAGCTAAGGGAAAAAAAAAAAAAAAACACGCCCTTAGTGTGTTACTGATTTCATATTTCTTTAGAGCTTGTGGTTCTAGACGTGTCTAATAACTTTTTAGACTACAAAGGTGAGTGTGTTCACTTTTGAGCAATTTACTTATGCACATATAGATTTGGATATATTTAGTTATTTTTTTCTACAATTTAGTCATTAGTACTTGTGGCCCATTTTCATTGGAACTAAATTATCTGTCGAGCATGCGGTAACGTGACCACGGTGCCCGAGTTAAATGTTAACGCACCACCTTAATGCGGTGCGTTAACTTACCGCTATCCAAAATCGCTCACAAACTCGATAAAAAACGCTCACGATGTCTCGAAACAGAGCTTCTCAATCTCAACCAACAACATCATCAATCTCAATCTCCAAACCGACCTCCTAAACATCCCTATATATACCGTTTGAAGTTGGGATTGAACCAACAATCCGAAACATGCGAGACATGCTTACTGTTAACAAAATGTCGACCGGTTCTTGGGAACCGGTTTGACCGGTTTTTTTTGTGGAACCGGATAAGGAACCGAACCGGAACCGGGTATACCGGTCCCGGATTTTTAGACCCGGATCCGAAAAGAACCGAACCGGTTTGGAACCGGAACTGGTTCTTTGACTTTGACTACTGAACCGGACCGGATTGGAACTGGATCCGGTTTTTGTCCGAACTGGGAAATGTGCACCTCTACATACATGTTTGATGACATGGTTTAAAAAACTTGTTATCTGTCAAACAAACTCATGCCTTGCTTGGGCAAAGGAATTGTGAAACCACATAGAGGTCACATAGCCAAACATGGGACCGTTAAACATATGTGTTTTTACGTGTCCTTCTTTTTTATACTACTAGACTTTACGGGTATAAATATAAATTAGTATCCAACACCATTTTAGATCACAATCAAAGTTCAATAAACTAAACTATGGCCTCCCTTATCTTACCTAAACTTCTTGTAGTAGACTTCACAAATGAAAACCTAAAGCCCGGTACAAGTGTCTGGTCTTCCACATGTAACGATATCAGGGTTGCCCTCGAAAACCATGGCTGTTTCATTGCACTATATGATGGAGTTTCCTCCAAGCTTCAAGATTCCGTGTTCCGAGCTGCAGAAGAATTGTTTGATCTCCCAACTGAAACCAAGATTAAAAACATTGGCGAAAAGCCTTACCATGGATATCTAGGACAGAAGCCCATTATTCCACTTCACGAAGCCTTGGGGATCGACTATGCCACAGATCTTGAAGGTGCTCAAAGTTTCACAGACATCATGTGGCCAGACGGAAACCAGTCATTCTGGTAAGTGAACACATATGTGTCTCAATATAGTCAAAATGTACACTTCTAACTTCTACCATTCTTCTGCCATTATGTAGCGAAGCATCGCTGTCATTTTCAAGGGCTGTGGCAAAATTAGACCAGACGGTGGTAAGGATGTTGTTTGAAAGCTACGGTGTTGAGAAACAAAGTGCATCTCATATCGAATCTACAACCTATCTTCTTCGGTATCTGAAATACAGAGCACCTGAGACGAACGAGACCACAATAGCCATGCCTTCTCATACAGATAAAACCTTCTTGAGCATTCTTCATCAGAATCAAGTTTCAGGCTTGGAAATAAGATCAAGAGATGAAGAATGGATTTCTGTCCAATTCCCTGCTTCTTCCTTTGTGGTCATGGCAGGCGATGTTTGCAAGGTGATTAAGATGTGGTGTACTATTCTATTGTTGCTGGTCACAATCTTAAACTTCACTTAGTAATTTGGAGCTAACTTAAAATTACAGAATTTGAACGTAATGTCCCATCAATGATTATAGGCCCCCTTAATGAAACACATATATATACTTGCTAAATGAACATGTCAAAATTCTGAAATTCAAACGAGTTAACTGAAACTTACTAGTAATATATAAAATGAACTTTCGTGGTGTTGCAGGCCTGGAGTAACAACAGGGTGCTTTCACCGAACCACAAAGTCACCATGGACAAGCAGGGGAAAGAAACAAGATATACTATTGCATTGTTTTCTTACTTAAGTAAGAAGGTGCAAATACCCGATGAGCTTGTTGACGCTGACCACCCTCTACAGTTTAAGCCATTTGATCATATTGATCTCCTTAATTTCTATGTGACCGAAAATGGAAGAAAATCACAAAACCTCCTCAAAGACTTCTGTGGTGTTTAAATATCTATATATCTACTCCAAGAGTTGGTCAACAACATAATGCATATAATGTGGCCGTACGTGTGGCCTAGGTGTTTATATGATGCATATGTTTAATGTAAGTGTGTAATGTCAAGTATCTAATGTTTTCTGTTTACTGTGTAAGAAAGTAACATTCTCGTAATTTGGTCTTTCTTTTCTGCTTTCTGTTTTACAAGTGTATTTGCATATGTAATCAAGTTTGCTAGTTGTCATTTGAAATAGCAATGGTTTAATCATACTAAACAGTAATGTGAAAGTGTTCAAGTTTTCTTACGCGAGGCTTTTCCCTACGGCAAGAGAAAACTTGTTGATATATTATTATTGATCGTTATGCATCTAATGCGATGAGATTTAAAAACTGAGAAACTAAGCAAAAGAAATTAAAGTGTGTTCCTAACATTTATTTAAAAAGATGATCATGCATAAAATCATTAGTCTATCGACTATGCCATTATCATTTAGGCATAAGTTTACTGATCTAGAGTCTTGTGGTAATGACGACCTCTGGTATGATCACACGTCAAGTCGTCAACGATAGAATTAACACAACTATCATTAAAAACGAGTACAATGGTGGCACAAAACGTAAAGTGCCACTATAGTTATAAAAAAAATAGTGGCACATAAAATATGTCACTAAAAACGTAAGATAGTGACACATGTAAATCTGTCATTAAAACGGTGAGCCACTAAATGGGCCTTTTTTTGTAGTGCTTAATGATGCCAACCATCTAATTAACAACTTGAAAGTCTACTATAAATAAAGACTTAGAGTTGTACATACTACTCTAGTTTTCTTAATATTTTAGTTGTTTAGTTTTCTTAATGTCCTATGGGTAGCCGACGGTGGGATGAAAGTCACTATAGTTTTCTTAATAAAGACTTAGAGTTGTAAATAAAGACTTAGTCATTTAGTTTACTATAAATAAAGACTTAGAGTTGTACATACTAATCTAGTTTTCTTAATATTTTAGTTGTTTAGTTTTCTTAATGGTCCTATGGGTAGCTGGCGGTAGGATGACTGATTATGAATGGATTGATTTAGGGATATATAACAATTGGAGAGAATTCATAAAGAAAAGGCGCTCGTTTTGATATTTTTTTTAATCAAAAGACCGCGTGATTTTTAGTAGGCAATTAGTGACAAATATCAAAAAGAAATAAAGGAAACTAGTAACTTTTAATGGCATAATATTTGGGTGTACCACAAATTACACATACTTTTAATAACATGCCTATTTTTGTGTCACAAATATCGGGTACAATGGTGGCACAAACCGTAAAGCGCCACTATAGTTATAAAAAAATTAGTGACACATAAAATATGTCACTAAAAACGTAAGATAGTGACACATGTAAATTTGTCATTAAAAACGTGTGCCACTAAATGGCCATTTTTTAGTAGTGCTTAATGATGCCAACGACTTAGGGCATGCTTGGTTGGAGGTATTAGAAGGTGGGGAATGAGAAAGGTAATAATTACTTGTGCTTGGTTTACTATTATGCAATGGACCATTACCTAAAATAAGGTAATGGAGCATTACCTTACAAATTGAGAGTTATGGAATTTATTCCCCATGTAACTACCGACCCACCTCCCTTGATCCATTTTTTTTCAAAATTTGTTTATGTTCCAACTTTTTTTCAAAAATTTATTACCATACAATTGTTTCTTGTGGATGTGTCGTATATGTTTTTTTTTGGATGTTGTAGAACCAAGCGAAATCAATGGCTAATGCAATATTCATTACATTCCTTAGTATTCTCTTTATCTTTCCCATTCCTATTCCTCTATTTGAACCAAGCGCCCCCTTAGAGTTGTACATACTACTCTAGTTTTCTTAATATTTTAGTCGTTTAGTTTTCTTAATGTCTTATGGGTAGCCGACGGTGGGATGAAAGTCTACTATAGTTTTCTTAATAAAGGCTTAGAGTTGTAAATAAAGACTTAGTCATTTAGTTTACTATAAATAAAGACTTAGAGTTGTACACACTCTAGTTTTCTTAGTAATATTTTAGTCGTTCAGTTTCTTAATGGTCCTATGACAATATTTTAGTCGTTCAGTTTTCTTAATGGTCCTAGGACTTATTAGAAGTATTAATGCCAACCCTTAATGATGTCAACCATCTAATTAACAAATTGAAAGTCTACTATAAATAAAGACTTAGGGGGCGTTTCTTTTTTTTCTTAGTGAAGGGATTGGACCCACTTGTCATTTAATATTGTTACTTTTTCAGGTAGACTCATAAAAATCTCTTATTACCTCTATATCCACAAGGGATTAAAATTGAGACTCTCGTAATTAAGAGGCATTAACAGATGTGGGACCACCTAAACCCTTAGCTAAGGAGAAAAGAAACAGCCCCTAAAGTTGTACATACTACTCTAGTTTTCTTAATATTTTAGTCGTTTAGTTTTCTTAATAGTCCTGTGGGTAGCTGGCGGTAGGATGACTGATTAGAAATATTGATGTCAACCCTTACGGTGTGTTCTTGAGTTTGGTTTGTAGAGGAAGAGAAGAGAAGAGAATCAAATCATCTTATCTTCTTCTNATGCCAACCATCTAATTAACAACTTGAAAGTCTACTATAAATAAAGACTTAGAGTTGTACATACTACTCTAGTTTTCTTAATATTTTAGTTGTTTAGTTTTCTTAATGTCCTATGGGTAGCCGACGGTGGGATGAAAGTCACTATAGTTTTCTTAATAAAGACTTAGAGTTGTAAATAAAGACTTAGTCATTTAGTTTACTATAAATAAAGACTTAGAGTTGTACATACTAATCTAGTTTTCTTAATATTTTAGTTGTTTAGTTTTCTTAATGGTCCTATGGGTAGCTGGCGGTAGGATGACTGATTATGAATGGATTGATTTAGGGATATATAACAATTGGAGAGAATTCATAAAGAAAAGGCGCTCGTTTTGATATTTTTTTTAATCAAAAGACCGCGTGATTTTTAGTAGGCAATTAGTGACAAATATCAAAAAGAAATAAAGGAAACTAGTAACTTTTAATGGCATAATATTTGGGTGTACCACAAATTACACATACTTTTAATAACATGCCTATTTTTGTGTCACAAATATCGGGTACAATGGTGGCACAAACCGTAAAGCGCCACTATAGTTATAAAAAAATTAGTGACACATAAAATATGTCACTAAAAACGTAAGATAGTGACACATGTAAATTTGTCATTAAAAACGTGTGCCACTAAATGGCCATTTTTTAGTAGTGCTTAATGATGCCAACGACTTAGGGCATGCTTGGTTGGAGGTATTAGAAGGTGGGGAATGAGAAAGGTAATAATTACTTGTGCTTGGTTTACTATTATGCAATGGACCATTACCTAAAATAAGGTAATGGAGCATTACCTTACAAATTGAGAGTTATGGAATTTATTCCCCATGTAACTACCGACCCACCTCCCTTGATCCATTTTTTTTCAAAATTTGTTTATGTTCCAACTTTTTTTCAAAAATTTATTACCATACAATTGTTTCTTGTGGATGTGTCGTATATGTTTTTTTTTGGATGTTGTAGAACCAAGCGAAATCAATGGCTAATGCAATATTCATTACATTCCTTAGTATTCTCTTTATCTTTTCCATTCCTATTCCTCTATTTGAACCAAGCGCCCCCTTAGAGTTGTACATACTACTCTAGTTTTCTTAATATTTTAGTCGTTTAGTTTTCTTAATGTCTTATGGGTAGCCGACGGTGGGATGAAAGTCTACTATAGTTTTCTTAATAAAGACTTAGAGTTGTAAATAAAGACTTAGTCATTTAGTTTACTATAAATAAAGACTTAGAGTTGTACACACTCTAGTTTTCTTAATATTTTAGTCGTTCAGTTTTCTTAATGGTCCTATGATAATATTTTAGTCGTTTAGTTTTCTTAATGGTCCTATGACTTATTAGAAGTATTAATGCCAACCCTTAATGATGTCAACCATCTAATTAACAAATTGAAAGTCTACTATAAATAAAGACTTAGGGGGCGTTTCTTTTTTTCCTTAGTGAAGGGATTGGACCCACTTGTCATTTAATATTATTACTTTTTCAGATAGGGCCCATAAAAATCTCTTATTCCCTCTATATCCACAAGGGATATAAATTAAGACTCTCGTAATTAAGAGGCATTAACAGATGTGGGACCCACTAAACCCTTAGCTAAGGAGAAAAGAAACAACCCCTAAAGTTGTACATACTATTCTAGTTTTCTTACTATTTTAGTCGTTTAGTTTTCTTAATAGTCCTATGGGTAGCTGGCGGTAGGATGACTGATTAGAAATATTGATGTCAACCCTTACGGTGTGTTCTTGAGTTTGGTTTGTAGAGGAAGAGAAGAGAAGAGAATCAAATCATCTTATCTTCTTTTCTTTCATCTTCCTCCTAAAAGTGGGAAGAAGATTGTGAAGCAAAAAAAAACACCGGATCATTCATTCCAAATCGTCCCTCTTCTTTTGTTTTTTGTTGTTAACAGATCTTGAGAACACAAATATATTTTATTTTCTTTCCAGATCCATTCCTTTCTCTCCTTCATAATTCTTGAGAACATTGCGTTAATGATCCCCATAATCTAATTAACAAATTGAAATTCTACTCTAAATGATGACTTGGTGTTGTTTGAATTCGACTTATTTGACTTAATATGAAAAGAAAAAAAACCTGAATTTATTAAGTTATATGAAAACCGTTTGTTTGTGACTTAATAGAATAAGATGACTAAAAATATTAAGTAATAAAACTGAGAGTGTCTGCATTAAGCTATCTCTTAATTAAACATGACTTAATAGAAAATACAAACAAGCCCTAGAGTTGTTTATTAAATGGAAAAAAATAGTTTTAGGGAATGGTGCATACGTGTTTTATGGAATAGCGCATACATGTTTATGGCTGGTAAAAATCAATTAAAGGGTGTATATGTATTTTATGGCTGACATAAATCAATAAAAGTGTGTTCATATATGTTTCAAGGTTAATTTATGTGTTTCAAGGTTAATATGAAATAAATGAAATGGTACATATGTGTTTTTATTGTTAGTATAAATCTCTGAAAGAGTGTGCATATGTATTTTATAGTTGATGTAAAATCATGGAAAAAGTTGTGCATTTATTTTTTAAATTGTGCCTATGCGTTTTAGATTGTGCATATATGTTATCCTAGTTGTTGTGATTAAATTTTGTTTTCTATTTTTTTTTTAGTTTAATTGTTTTTGTGTATGTTTCTTTCAGATTGATGAAAATGACGATCATTGAAGACCTAGAAGTTGATGAACACATATATACATGATGATACTTTGCGATTTTTGAAGAGATGTAATTATTGCATATGTGTTTTTTTTTGTACTCGTAATTAAATGAAATGTAACAGGTAAGTATATGAATCTTATGTTTTCTTTTATAAAGGTTTATGTGCTTTGATTTGTGTTTCAAACTTTCCAAAATAATAATGGTTAGGCAAAAATATTGATAGGTTTATAAAAAAGTGTAAACAATTTATAGCTAGAAACATATATAAATCTACATTATTTAAAAAAAAACATACATGCACCTCATTTTTTTCAAATAATGCATGCTAAAAAAATAAAAAATAAAATAAAAAAAATAAATAAATAAATAAACAGCGCCTAATATTATGGGATTTGAGCAAAAAATCAACTCAAACTCATACAAAAACATGCATGGACGAAGCTTCTATAGAGCAGAGGTGGGCCCTGACCTTTTTTTTTTTTTTTTTTTTTTTTTTTTTTTTTTTTTTTTTTTTTTTTTTTTTTTTTTTTTNCCTTAGTCATGGTTTTGTCCCACTGGGTTTTACTGACAAGGTTTTTAATGAGGCAGCATTTCTTAAGCGTATTAACAATATGGACATCCAAGAGGGAGTGTTATGGATAATTATTAGTGGATGTCCATATAGAGGCCCATGGCCCAGTTAGCTATTAGGGTTTTTTACCCTACTATTTATATTATATATACCTCATGTATCTTTGACAATATTGATTAATTGAAGAATACCTTTTTTTTGTCTTTAATGTAATGTACTAGTGTATCAAAACATCATTTAACAATTTGACCTCTCTAAAATTAATAAGTTACAGTTTGAGCCCTGTAATAGAAAGTGTCAAGCTTCCGCGTTGTAACAAACTTACATCACCTTGTTTCAATCAAGCTATTTTGAGGTTTAATCCAATTGTTGTTCCCCGTGGTTAACTAAAAACAAATAAACTGGACAATGACCTTTTCTGTTTTTTATTTTTTATTATTTTTATTAATTTGTTTATGTTAAAAAATATAAAATTGAAAGTACGAAATAGATAAAGTTTAATAAGTTAAAAGTATTAAATTGATAGAAATACGGAATAAAAACATATAAAACACTGTGTTATACTTTAAACAAGAGTAGCCATAACACAAGTACACAACACGTCCAAATATTTGCTATAAGAATGAAGCTAGAGCTAATAATTAGGATATTAAAACAACACAAGAAACAAGTTTTGCTCGTAATTCTGACCATGATCATCTTCATTCTCTTTCTCATCTCAATGTTTTCTTTCTTTGTCATGAGGTACATTGCATATGAATCTCGACCACCTCTTCCTCCGGGACCAAACTCACTTCCTTATATAGGTAGCTTAATCACCATGCTCCGAAACAAACCCACTTTTCGATGGATAGATAGGATGATGGATGAAATGAACACCAATATCCTATGTATTCGTATTGGAAGCGTTCATCTTATACCTGTTAGGGATCCAATGATAGCCCGTGAATTCTTGAAGGACAAAGATGAAATCTCCTCGTCAAGGCCCGATTGCATGTCTAGTTATCTCACAAGCGATGGCTACTTGAACACTTATCTTGCTCCAATGGGTGATCACTGGAAGAAGATGAGGAAAATCCTATCCTCTGATATACTTTCATTAATTAGGCTTAAGTGGCTTCAAAATAAACGAGACGAAGAAGCTGATTATCTTGTTAGGTATGTTTTTATAATATACTAATGGTTTGCCATATTTGGTCATGGGTTGCTTGGTTTGGTTGCTTTAAAGTGCCTTAGTGCCCTTTTATCCTACGATATAAGTTTTCACATGAAAATCTTGGTCGAACCATGCAAACCTCCTGCCCTCGTCATATAGTCTCATTTTTCTGACAACCAAATATGTGTATATATTGTGTTGTTTAGGTACATTTACAACCGATGCCAGACTAATGTTGAAGTCACAAAAGGAGTCATGAACGTGAGAGTTATTGTGCAACAATACGCCAACACCATCATAAGGAAGATGATTTTTGGGAGAAGGTATTTAGGCAAAGGAAGTGCAGATGGTGGACCCGGAGATGAAGATATCGAGCATGCTGATTCGTTAGCAACAATTGCTGCTTATGTTTTTGGTTTCTGTGTGACAGATTACTTCCCATGGTTGCGATGGATAACCGATTTTGATGGGCATGAGAAGATCATAAGAGATAGTCTTCTTACTGCAAGAAAGTATCAAGATCCTTTGATTGATGAAAGGATTAAACAATGGAAAGATGGTGTTAGGACCAAAGAATACGACCTCCTCGATGTTTTCATCAACCTAGAAAACCCTCAACTCAATGCAGCTACGATAAAAGCCCAAATCCTTGTACGATTAACGTTATCTTTGGTTTCTTGATCATCTTAAATAATCATGATCTTTATTCAATTTGTGTGCACGATATTGATTAACTTTTGTGTAATACAGGATCTCATTTTAGGATCTTTTGATAATATGTCCAACAATGTTGAATGGGCAATGGCAGAAATGATAAACGAGCCGATGATATTTGCTAAAGCAGTCCACGAGCTTGATTCAATGGTTGGAAAAGATAGACTAGTTCAAGAATCCGATTTGGTTAACCTTAATTATATTAAATCTTGCGTGAAGGAGGCTTTGAGGCTACACCCCGTATCTGCTTTCGGCCTCCCTCACATGTCAACAAAAGACACAACTGTATCCGGATATTTCATACCGAAAGGTAGCCACATATTAGTGAGCCGTATGGGCTTAGGACGGAATCCTGAGGTATGGGATGACCCATTGACCTACAATCCAGACCGTCACATGAATGACGGAAAGGAAGTGGTGCTAACTGACCACAACCTTAACATGATATCTTTCAGCACCGGACGACGTGGGTGTCCAGCAGTGAACTTCGGCACCACCATGACAGTCATGCTCCTTGCTAGGCTCGTACAAGGGTTCACATGGGAGATGCCACCTAGTGAAACACAAGTTGATCTCAAGGAGAACCTACAAAGTTTATGGAAGGCCAAGCCATTGTTCGCGTTAGTTAGGCCTCGTCTGCCTCACCATCTATATGAGCTGAAGTAATGTAATTTCTTTTACTGAATAAAATGTAACACAACCAGATGAACTGAAGTAATGTAATCTACAAAATTTATGTTTGCTTTAGTGAAACACAAGATGTGTATAAATCAAAGTGAATGAGTTAGGTGTCGATCACTTAACGAGCAACGGGCATGCAAGCATTCGTTGTTGGTAATCGTTGCCATTTGCCAACACATTGATCAGTGGTTGGTCGTCGTCAATCACAGACAAGTTTTCTAACTTTTCATGATATGTTATGGTAATAATATAGTTGGTGATCATGATAAAAACATAATAAAGAATGATGTAAATAAGAAAAAAAAGGACGCAAATATGGCATCACGGGTCAGCGATTTAGAGGTTGTTTGCTTAGTCTTATTTTATGCTTACTTTGGCTTATTTTCCATCTGATCATAAGCTTATATCTCATCTATAAACCATAAGAGTAAATTGAAGAGTCATTGTGGTTAGCGTTAACTGGCATAGATGGACATTTGGGTTTATTTTGATGCAGATAGTCCTTAACTCGGAAACCCTCAACACTCTTAGTTCCATTGTTTTTAACGGTAGAACCCCCATGTGCCTTGCACATGAAAGGGTAAACTTTGATGATTTTAGTGTTATAAACTATTGTAGGTAATTGCGAGACCAAGGAGATTTCATATTAAACTCGGATACGAGTTAGGGACATGTAGAGTGCACACTCGTTGAGCTAATATGTTTTCGCCCAGTCAAAGATGCGTGGGTCAAGGTGGCCGCGCCCCCTTGCAGGGTCAAAGGGCAGCGCCCCTTGCGAGGTCAAAGGGCAGCACCCCTTGTAGGTGAAGGGTAGTAACCCTTGGTGTTTAACCAAATTTAACTGCCATAACTATCAAAAATGTCTGTCACAGACACATCTGGTCTCATTCTAACATATGAAAAACACGCAATTCCTCTCTGTTTTGCTTTGTTCTCTTGTGCCTAAAAACAAAGTGTTCTTCTTGAATTATCCCGATAATTATTTCATGATACCCATGCATGGTTCGAAATACTTTATACAAAAAAATGACCTTACACAATTCAAGCAAGATATCCAAAATTATCATCACATCTTAACCCAATTTCTAACATAAACTAGTCATTTTACCCTATTTATCTCTCTTTTGGCCCCACGTATAGATTTCAAGAATGCCAATGTAAAATATAATGTTTGTCATGCTTGATTCTTAATAGTTTGGCCCTCAATCAGTTGACTTAGTTATAAATAACATGAAGTTCAGTTTGTTGATAGATCAATCAACAAGCCAAGTCATTCCAAGTGCTTCAGAGGAGTGATTTATGTAATTTAATCATAATATGCCATATCATATGGAACAGCAATTCACTTGTTCCGTCTGTACCATATTTACAGGTGGAGTCTCTTCTGACAGAAATTTGTGATACGACCTCAATTGCAGAATTTGAATTGAAAGCTATTAAGATAATCCGTGATGATAGTGGTATGCACCATTGTACATCGAGTACTCTTGATAGCATTAGCTAGAGGTGGAAATTTTGAACTATTTGAGTATGCAGGGGTCATTTTGGGTTATCTTTTTTGCTAGCAGGTCAATTGTGCAAAATAAAACGAGCTATGTTAGCTTCAAAGGAACAGTTCAAATGGGTTGAAAGCTAATAGATTAATTACTTGCGATGAGAAACTTAATAATTTTCGGTGAAAAATGTTCCCCAAAACCATACCAAAAAACACCCATATATGATATACCGACCCATTATCAGCTAGCCCATTTTCCCACCTCTCGTATTGTTGATACAAAAGTTGGGCGTTCCTTGTTTGGGTTCCTGTTCTCGTATCAATTAGATGATAATGCTTGGGGACCTGCGCACTATGAAAGCAACAAACACCGTTAGGCTTATCGAGGGATTGTTTCCCCCGATTATCCTCCGGCGCGAGAGTAAGTAATCGAATTTAGGGTTTGTGAAGAGTTTAGGGTTTTGTCAATCGTACCTTAGACGAGAGCTGTGATGCCCTATTTATATACACGTAACCGATAAGGTTTCGTGCTCCTCACTCATCAGCCTATTCGCCGATATCGGATATATGGTATATATCTACTTTATTTAGGAGATATCCCGTATCTTATCCGTTAATNAAGGACGCAAATATGGCATCACCGGTCAGCGATTTAGAGGTTGTTTGCTTAGTCTTATTTTACATTACTGTATTAACTCCATGACAATTTGGGAAAGACGAGGACTTTGAGTGTCATTTCGTGATCTGTCTATTTCTATAATTTTTCTTTTCATAACTAATGTATGATTAGCAGGGCCGTCCCATGGATTTTGGGGGCCCTGTGCCGTGATTACAAGCTAAACCCCTTTTAGCAAAATGATCCTTAAATGTCCATGTTACTTTGATATAATTACTATCCACTAAGCAGAGCTCGCTGATATTAGATATTGTGTACGTACATGAAAACATGCTTATAAATAAAGATTACAAAATTTTAAGTAACAAAAATTTATTAAAACAACGTTGTCAAACTCCTTGAGACCACCTTTGAAACTTTTTAAAGCAACGTATGAGTATCAGATTATTTCAAATACTAGTATTGGTTCAGCTGTAATAATATCTTAAATATGGGTTAAAATTGTCAAATCTAACTCTATTGTACTTGCATGAAAAAAAAAATATTAGTTCGGACAAAAGTGAAAAAATTATAAACTTTGTGGGTAAAAACTGGACATGACGTAAATTTATCATCTTTTTCCTCCGTGAGAAACCTATTACCTCTGTTTCTACTTACTTTTTGAATCACAATAAACAACTTGAATTCACCTTATATTGGAATTAAACTTCTTATCATTTGAACATCAATTTAAAAATATAACTAGACGAAATTAACTTCGATGCTTAAAAATTTGGGGCCCCTAAAAAATGGAGGCCCTGTGCGGTCGAGCACCCTGCACGCCCTCAAATCCGGCCCTGATGATTAGTGCTATTGCATAATTAATTTCATTAACATAATACTAAAATTTTTGTATAAAATAATTTATGTTTTTTTTTTATGCATTAGAAACAGACTTTTGGGGTTTTAAAGCTGTTTCACACATTCACTTTTAACTAAGTTTGTTGATTTAATCCATTTGAGATAAACCACAACTCAAATTGACCAATCCATAAGTAAACAGGTCTAAATGGAGAGTCAACAAACTTCTTTCACAGCAAATATAAATATAACGAGAATGGCGGCGACCGGCCGCGTTGCGGCCGGGCGGGGTTTTTTGTCAGAATTTTTTTTGATGGTTTATATCAAAGGTATTTTAAAACTAATGTACGGTTTTGTATAGTATCAATTTCTCTGCCGTGTTGATTGCAACGGGGTTGCTATTTATGCCTCTGAAACATGTGCCTTCTGAATGACAATAGCGTATAACTCTATATATCACAACTTGAATTTTAATACATTCAGTTTTCAATGTTATCTCCTATTCGGTTATTTCTGCAGTCAATAACCAAACATAAGACTAACTGGTATTACCTTGTTACACCTCAGTGATGTCAATCACATATATAGCAGCAAAGTTTTTTTAACGTGTCAGCAACTCAAGAAAGCATTTCATCCAGCTGCAGGTGAACAATGATGGTGACTCAGTTAGTTTTCCGAATGCAAGTACATAAACCAACAAATATAATCAACCTCGATATATGAAGTCCTCATACTAAGTTACTTACCTACTCCAACCGTTGTTGCAAGTTGCAACATCAGTTTCAATGAAGATCGATAGCATGCAGCCACGCACACCAGAAGATAAATGAATGCCACATGACACGCAACCTATCATCAGCTCTTGTGATCATTTTCATGGTAGTAATCTTATAACAGAGCGAAAACCATCTTCAATTCGTACCACCTGACCTATCCAAAGAAGAAATCATCGATCATATATAGACAGCAGTGGAAAAAATTGGCAACAGTAAATGGACAAAACATGATAGACATAGAAGCACTTACTTTTGAAGTAAAACTACCCTGAACCGACTCACCATCCGTTGCAATACTTGAACCAATAGCCACATTGCTGGCACCTTTGTTAACGGCAACCGACCCCCTTCAGAACCGACTCCGTAACCTGCCGTGTCGTGTTCTTCCCCGTAAATTTTGAAAGAAAAACAGATGTTAGCATTTTCCAAACAATCCTTAAGGCGGGTAACACAAATCAATCTAAACATCCTTTATGACTAATTTTCGCTTAGAGTTAAGGCGGGTAACACAAATCAATCCAAACATCCTTTATGACTAATTTTCACTTAGAGTTTCTATTGTGACTTCGTTTTTAATACCTCATTAAGTGTTCGGTGAAATGTGTATACACATAAAGCCCTTTTACAGTGGCTTTACCCGCATTAACTGAGAAATTTTATGTTACGTTTCTTCTTTTATTTCTTTTGTTGCAGTATGGATTGTAAATGTTATGTATGCACAATAAGCTTCGTCAAAACTGTATCAAAGGACCTAAACTAAAACTAATGATACCTTTGAACTCTCTTGTCCATGAGTGAAACATATAATTTGAAGACTTTAAGCTCTTGGTCACCTTCCAATCTCAGTAGGTACCAATGGGATCAACGAATGCAACACGTCTGTGATTAAATGTATGTAACTTGGTTCAGACTGTACACATATGACAGGTACAGCAGCAACCTCGCACAAAATAATACGATTTCATTATTGCTTCATTGGATGGTCAATTGGTTTTAAACACAATGTTGAAGTTTTAAATATATTGTACTCACTTGATATAAGTGCTTCAAGACCATTGTATCTCTAATCACGGGGTCAACGATGTTTGGAAGTTCTGACCGGTCTGTTAGCTGAGGCATTGCTTGTTGGTGAAATAAGGTATTTATAATGAAGGCGAACTTTTTCTCTTGGTAAATAATTTAGTTATAAACTTCTGATCGAGAAAAAAAATGCATTACCTATGTCACAATAGACTCGAATAGAGATGGTGACATGCATTACCAACCCGTGTTACTTTAGTATCCTGCAACATGCTAAAAACACCAACTGATTGATCTGTAAACATGACCCATTACCAACTATTTGTTGTCGTTTGTTGTTATAAAAAGGACCGATATGGTGGTATCAGTTATTAAATAAAGATCTACAAACAAAAGATGAAACTAATCGTGGCTGCGTTGACCATTTTTTTAAATCCAGAAGTGGTGGTATCCAAGAACATAATGTGTTGAAACAATCGTATGCAGATGGATAGGTCACATTACGTTGGTGAAAAAAACGTACGACCTATGGAACAAAAGGAGCAAAGACGTCTCTGTTTATGCTGCAAGGCGCTGAGCCTTGTAAAATTCTTTCAAAAATGGTTGAAAATCTTTTGCAAGTTTAGCATTTATTATTATTATTATTATTATTATTATTATTATTATTATTTATTATAATAATTATTTTATTATCATAAAAAGCTTACACAAAGTTGGATGGGAGTCTAGACACAAGTTGCGCTCTCACCCCTTTCTGAATACAAAAGCTTAATCTATGAAAAATAAAAGCGCCACTTTTAACATTATTTGAGTGGCTAATGGCAATAGACTTAATGCGTGAAAGTGTGTCCAGAGCCTCCATATCAAATTCACCGAATGTAGAGAAAGCAAATGGAATGAACTTATAACCGTTGTCCTCGCATTTAGTCGCATACTTTCTCTTTTTCTTCTCCACAGCGTTATGCAATGCTACCCCGGGAGAACATGAAGTCGCCCCTACACCAGCAAACGGAGAGATTCCAGTCACATCCAAACATGCATCTTTACCTTGGAGCCAATTAAAAAGTAAAAGATCTGCAGGATGCAACTCCTTCCCATCATCTGAAAGAAAACCCATAGGAGCCTCCTTTCACACCATAATCCCAACCTTAGAACATATATCAACAAGAATATCACGAACAAGATTATGCCTAAACTTCACACCCACTTCACTAGAGCAGTGAACTGCATGATCTCCCCATTGGTCCATACGATGCGCATTACAACTCGGGCACAAACTACCCTCAGCGAACATAGGTATAGCAAGCCTGTAGCACAAAACCGATCGAAATTGGCGATGATTCATCCTCTGTCCTAAACCGTCAATAGGGATGGTGAAAAGAAAATCCTGTGCATGCGGGGCACGAATGCAACTGAGAATAGCCAACTGCCTTGGACTTAGCGAGTACATAGCAACAAGGTCTTTCTCAATGACACCAAAATAACACTTTGCCAATGTTTTCATCATATGGGGGGCAGAAGCGCAAGTGTTGTCAGAGAGTAAGTCAATGTTGCAAGTAGTGTTGAAAGTATCAAGAGCATACTGAAAAGACGAACCAGGTGATATAATACCAGATTTGGACAGTATATTGGTCTGTAGATCTCTTGATTGCAAGCAGGATGCAAGGAAAGCATATTGGATGATATCTCCTGCTGAAATGATGCCAAGACCGCCCAACTTGATTGGAAGAGTGGCTAGCCGCCACTGCCAATCACCAAACCCAGGCCCTGAAGCTGTAACAATCTTCTCTAAGGAAGCACGTAACGCCTTATCAAACTGAACCTGGGCATCTAATAAATACGAAGGCGAACATGTCCTCAAAGCATATGATAATTTCGCAACCCCTGCACAGTTGCGAAGAAGAAGAAGTTCACATTGGGGATCATGGAGTTTGTGAATCGCCTCTATTAAGGAGATTGTTTTAGATACCCTTTTCAAAGCCAAATCCCGACTAAAACTTTCATCCAAACTAACCGAACCACCAAGAAGTTTGACACCATTGAGCGGACGGGAGATATTTACAGGAAAAACACCCTCCACCTTACTCCTAGGATCCTCCACAGGCCAGAAAAGTTCAGTCTTATCAACGTTCAAAAATAAACCACGAGCTGGACCATCCTTCCTAATGATGTCAAACGCCTTGGCAACCATAAGGGTATCTCCAACAATAGTGCCGTCATCAAGATACCAGGCCTGAATAGTAAGCTCACAAGGCTTATTAATTGACAGGATCAGCGGGTGCAAAGCTAAGGCAAACAACAACGGTCCTAATGGATCCCCTTGCTGAACCCCTTGACAAGACCAAAGAATCGAGTCATCATAATAAAGCCTAGCAGGCCTAGCATAACAAAACTCAATCCAAGGAGCAATGGATGGGCACCACACCCTAGCTTCCTGAAGTAAAACGCTCCTGTCAACAAGATTGAAAGCATTCTTAAAATCCACCAAAAGCATAGAAAGCCCAACCTCATTACCCTTAGACTCAACCAGCCGATTCACTAAATGCAAAATAGCCTCACAACCCCCAGGAACACCAACACCAAATTGAAAATCCTGTAAATACTTGCTCATGGAGTTACCGATAGAAGAAGAAGCCACCTTAGAAACAAGCCTCCGCCAAACAGTGCCAACCGCAATAGGACGTATACCACCACCAGGCTTGACTAGGGGAGTCAAAGGGGCGCTAGCTATATACTCCCCTAGTTGAGTAGGACACTTTCCACTAAGGAACAAGTTGACTACCTCAGTAATAGATCCAAGCGGCTCATCAACAATAGCAGAAGCAGCCCCTCCCAAAATATCCATTAAGTGTTGTGCTCTAAGCCCATCCCGACCACAAGAAGTCCCCTTTGGGAAACTACAAATTCTGTTCAGTACCAAGTCTTTATGGACAGAAAGGGCATCCCCCCCAACAGGAGAAGAAGACGGAGATGGGGGTGGGGCATGTGGGTGCTTAGCCTCTAACTCATGTAGTGTATCAGGAGTAGATGGGGCAATGCCTGAAGATGTGAGTACCTTAATAGCCGCAGTAAAATGCCCATCCCCCAATTTACGTTTACATTGAACCAGATTAACTTCGTCTTGTTCCTTAGGTTTCTTCATCAAACCGATAGATGGAGTAGCTCTAGCCAAACGATCCAACACCAAACCAAGCCTATCTGCGGGGTCCTTCCATCTAAGAATAGCTCGAGAGATACCTTCAAATTGGCAACGTTCTCTCTCAACAGATCGTCTTTGAGCTCTGTTGGTAGGCACGAAAGTAGAAAGAACACAACCTGGCAATATAAGGAGTTGCACCCACACTGACAAATCATTCGGGCGTGCAAGGACGTTGTCAAGCGCACAACGAAATAACTTAGCAAACCCAAGCCGCAACCTGGGGGGAATACATTTAACCGTGTGCAACTTCTTCGCAAAAAACCGATCAAGAAGATTAATATCGAAACAAGAAGACCCAACATCATCCACCTCGACAACAACCTCATCAGAAGCAAGGGTACCAGACTGCTCATTAACGACACCACCAACCATGTCCAAATCTGGTCTAGGGGGCACCGGGATACCGTATATCGCCACTTCATCAAAACGAGGCGCTGAAACCACTACACCATTGGCATTATTATTATTATTATTATTATTATTATTATTATTATTATTATTATTATTATTATTATTATTATTATTATTATTATTATTATTATTATTATTATTATTATTATTATTATTATTATTATTATTATTATTATTATTTTGTTATCATGTACAAAAGAAAGAATATGTATGAGCATTCTGAACATAATGAACCAATAAGTAAACAAATTCGAGAGTTACCTGACTGAACTTGGTCTGATTAGGAGTACCTCATACTTTTGGACCAAGTGACCAACGATGACTGGCACCCACTTTCTGAAACCCTTTAAACAAACATGTAATAGAGTGCTCCCTCTCGTTATATCTACAACACCATGGCAAATTTTCAAAATCAGATAACTCGAACCATGTAATGAGTGAATTACATTGTTGAAAATTTAGTGTAGTAAAGTAACTGTATTACCATTAATTATCATTCAAATATTTACAACCAAACTACATTTGATGAGTTTGGTTCAACAAAGATCATAAAGAGAGTCAAAGATCAAATAGAACAATCCTAGCAACAAATTTTTTAGTCACTATTAAAAAAGTGACTTTCATTCTCTTTTTAAAAAATTAAAAAGGGAAAACTCATCAAATGAAAGTCACTTTCTTAAATTCAAAACTATTTGCAACAAATAATTTACACAAAACTATTGAAAGTAAATTGTAAAATTTGATAAGATTATAAGATATGACAGGGGCATACCATCTATGCAGAAATGTCCCGTGTATCTTTTCCCAAGCTGAACGCGCTAAACGCTAAGCGTTAAACCAAACTACATGCCTCGATTTCCTATGGAGAAACTGTGGAGACCAAACATTAGAAAAGTGCATTCTTCTTATTCGTACTCAAATAGCCAACATTCAGACCTTAGAAACAAAAAATACACACATAAAAAACCGCATATGACCCACAAATAATCAGATAGGCAATTGCTTATCAGATTATGCTAAACAACTTATTCGGGCTTCACATATAGATAATCATTCACAAACGATCGTTTAAACGATTAACATACAAACATTCTTAAACAAATATAGAAGATAAAAAAACGACAATACTACAACATTACCTTCGACAAATACAGTTTGCAGCCACAAAAAATAACACCACCCAAACACGAGAAGAAACCTGTAAGACACGACAAAACCCAGAAAGTGGTCAATTTGCAAAATAATAGGCATCATTTAACTTAACCCCCAATTCAAGTTAACATAAACATAAAAACTATAACCCCCAATTTTTCGCATACAGCTTTGATGATTACAAATCAGATCTGAAACTATCTAACAAATACTCATAAATACCCATCAATAAGTTTACCAAAAAAACTGGTATCATTGTCACCGGAAACCCTAAATCTCAAATCCATCAAAATTAAATACAATTAAACCCAAAACCATAAAACTGTTACCTGGTACAATCGAGTTAACACACGATCGTCACACACCCAACACCATCAGCACACACCCAACATCTCCTTCCTTCACATGGACCATTTTTTTATATCTATTTCTGGAGTAGGTATGTTAAGATCAAGAAGCTTCAGGAGATATCTATAAATCCGAAATTGGAACGGAGAAGAAAAAATTGGGCCAAGATAAACGGGCCATGGTAGCCCAAATTTTTTGGCAGGAAACCCGCTAGCAAAACGGTGTCGTCGTCACGGGTTTTAATATATACTTATAATGTTTGTTAACGAGGTTACCAGTTAAAAGTTTACTCACATTTACTTTTGTTGCTATCCTCATACTAGCACTCTCGAGGCACCTCTTGATATGCAACAGATTACTTTTTGTAATTTGTTCTTTCTCCTTCATATTTGAATATGCACCTTTAATGAATCTTGAAAAAACTTGAGTCTTTTCACTTCTTCTTCCATGTCGCTTTGCATGTTCTTTCTGGCTAGCCATAGTTTCCTCCTACTCTTGATATTTTTCAACTTATCCTTGTTGTCTCTCTGAAAGTTTTTATTGGCGTATTCATGTAAGAACATGTCGACGCATTTGAAACCCTACACCATAAACCCTTATTTAAGTATATTGTTCACAGGTTCTGTGTTTGACAGGTTCATACTTTCCAGTATCATATATGCACAAGATATACAAGAAGATGATTCATTTATTCATCAATATAACAGTGGTTATATTGTTACAAAGACACACCAAAAATGTTACATATAAATAAGTATATATAGAGGTCGAATGGTTATGAACCAAACACCATGTCTGTTCGAATAGGTGTGCTCCAAGCGACACAACCTTTCACTATTTTACAGAAATAACTAACTTAACTAACTTTCGGTTATTAAGTTTCTATCTACCGACTTTGGTCCTTCGTCTTTCAAGACTTATACAATTACAAGGTCCAACATTTTCCCCCCTAATTGTTTTAGTCTTGTTCTTCGAGTCTTCATACTCTTCTCCGTGTCTCTTTCTTTCCTTCTTCCTGTCTCTCCAACGTGCTGTTGTTTTTCGTTGTTTACTTCTTGTCACTTTGTCTTTCTCTTTCTTTTGCGTCCAACTTGGTTACCGGCGTGTGCCTTGGACCTCTTTGTCTTGGCTTCTTTCTCCAAAAACACCTAACGTGTTCTTGGCCACAATCAAACTTTATTGTTTGTTGTTGTTTCGTTCCATGTTCTTCACCAAATACCTTTTCTCTCAAATACCTCTCGGTATTTCCAAAAGCAAGTCGTTTGCTTTCTCCTTTTCGCTAATACCCCACGGTATTACTTCAACGTCTAAACAAATGAGAGATTTGTTTGTCGTTCTGCTGTTGCTTGTCCCTTTCCAACGTTGTACCACAATACTTTCTTGTTTCTTTCTTAATTCCACGCCGCATCTTCAACAACTCCTAATACCCGTCGGTATTCTTTTTACAAAACCAAGTGATCAGCATGTTTTGTTATTGTTGTTGTTCTGTATTGCTCTAAACGTTTCTCTAAACAATCCTTGATTGTTTTGTTGTCTCGGTATACCTTATCAAATCTACAAGCAACGCCTTTGTTCTTCTTTGTGTATCTCATTATTTTATACACAAGTTTCTTTCTTGACGTCCTTCTTCTTCTTCTTGTTGCGTTGTAAAGCAACAAGGCTATTCTTCTTCTTTGTTGTCGTGTGCAAGACACCAACAAAGGCTTCTGACAATTGTTCTTCTTCTCTCTAAACTTCTGTTGTCGCGTACAAAGATCACAACAAAAGCAGGCCACCACTTCGTTTGGTGTCCTCACGTTGGCAATTTCGACACAAGACAAGTCGTATACTACTTTCTTGTGTTCCTTAGTTATCCAGGCAACGTCTCTTGTTTATACGTCGCGTGTTTCCTGTTCTGAATCCAAAGGTTCAGCGTGTTTCTTTCTTCTTTTGTTGTCGCGTGATGAGTGTGTAAATACTCATCATTTTTGTCGTATCTGAACTACCAAAACATCCAAAAACACTCAAATATGCATCCAAATACTGAAAATATCACAATATTGTGTTTTATATGTTTTAGATGCAAAATGATTAAAAACAAATGAAAAACGAACAAAGTTTGCATAATTGGCAGTTTCAGTCCCTCAACTTTCAAAACTTGTCAAAATTATTACCTGAGCATTTATTTTGGAAGAAAAGTCAACCAAAGTCCTTTTGAAATCACAAGTTATCATAAATAGTCCTTGGGTGAAAATTTGCAAAAGTTTACAAGTTTGGTCCCTCTACTTTCAAAATTGGCAGAAATGGCCCCTAAGCAATTATTTTGGATGAAAAAGTCAACATGGGTCCTTGGAGTTCACAAAGTATCAAGTTTTGTCCCTGGGAGAAAGTTTTGAAGAAATTACACATTTGGTCCCTGAAGTTTCAGAATTGGCATGTTTGGTCCTTGGAAAATTCAAAAAAATAGAAAATATCAAAATGATCCTTGTACTATTCATCCTTGGCATAATTAAACCTTTTTACAACTTTGGGACATTTACAACTCCAGCCCTCTAAAAACAAAAAATTACATAATTGGTCCTTGTAATACTTCCCAAACCAAATGGACCCTTGTTATTACAACCCAACAAAACCAAATCCAAGTCCACAGCCCAACTCACCTTGGCCCACTTCCCGTTATAATAAACCAGGGTCAACCATATGGTCAAACCCACCTTCCCTTCCCTCCAAACCACTCACCCTCCCCTGCCAAACCACCTGGTTTCACCACCACTTGCCCTCCTCTGCCACCACCACCCCTTATCCCTTCCTAATTCCATTTCCCCAAGAGCATTAAATGCCACCCCCTAGTACACGCTATCACAGTCCAATTGATCTGAGCAAATTTTCCCGCCAAAACCATTGAAGGGCTCAGGAACCCACCCTGGTCCTTATAAGTGAAGAGAAAGAGAAGAAAGAAGGAGCAGTTAGTTAATTTAGTTGTAGTCTAGTGTAAAATTTCGTTTTAGTGTAATTTCAAATTTCTGTTGTTTAACTAAGTTTAAATAGTTTGTACTAAGTATTTCAAGTGTAACTTCATCTTTCCTTAATCATAATTTCTAGTATCTTTTTGAAATTCAGAATCACCAATTTCTATTAGAAATCTCATATTGGCTTAATGTTGTCAAAAGTTAATGTTCAGTGATATTTCAAGCTCATCTAAGTTTACTTAAAAGCTCTCATAAGATTCTTAAGCATTAAATTCAGTTTAGCTTCAAAATCTAAAAATTCTCAAAAATATAAAATAAATAGTCATAAAATAAAAAATCAGTGTTGAAGCAAGAAGAAGCATTGGAGTGTGATGGATTTTGGATTAGCAGGGTATTAGAACCTCAGGGGAGGTATTAGGTTAGGTGTAGTTCTATGGTTCTTGGTTCTCAGTTCACAGCTTGGATGAAATTTGTGAGCATTTTCTCAATTTTAGCTTGTTTTCTCATTAACTGTGTTCTGCTTATTTACTGCTAATCTCTTGTGCTTAGTTGTAATTCTACTCATGCTTAAGTTTAATTGAGTTATCTGTCTGCTTGTTTGCTCAGTTTAATTTGCTTAATCTCAATTTTTCTCATAAGTGCATTCTTTGGGTCATCTTTGCATAGTCTAGCCATAGCTTATTGTAGAGCTTATTACCGTTTCATTTTAGCTTTTATGCACTTCTTATAGCATTTATAAAACATCTGCATCAGTAATAATGGTTCAATTCATCAGTTGCATTTAAAAACCAAAATCAGTAACATATAAAGGGTTGTTTGTATCTAGTTGTTTCTATGAACTCTAGCCTGTTTCAGATGGTATTGTTGGATACAACATGTTACATTAGTTCATTTTAGGGTAATCTAAGCATAAAAACAGTAGGTCATTTAGTAAAAAAGTCAAAATCTCATTTCCACTCTCATATGCTTAACTGTTAGCATTTTAGGATTGCACAAGCATGGATTCACTCGTATAAGTTGTTAGAATAGTTAAATCTTGCCTCATTTCAGCTTATAATAACATATTAGAGCAGCTAGATTAGGTTGAAGTTCACCAAAGTCAAAAATTCCATGTTTCTCAAAAAGTCAAAATTGTCGCAAAATTTTTTTTGAATAAACTAGTTGATTTTCTCTAGGTCTTAATACTAGGTTTTAGAACTTGTGCTTTTTGGACATTAATATTTTGTTGCTTATCTTCATTAGGATATTTTTAGTTATTTTTTTTCAGCTTAGTTAAACTGCTTATTTGCTGATTTTCTTTTAGCACTTTTTAGCAAATTTCCCCTGTGCACAGCTTTACACCAAACTTCACAAGCTCACCCCAAGCTTATTAGTGAGCCTTAAGCTCTAATTCTTGGCTTATTGGAAAGCCCTCCTAGCCAGCTTTTTGGATCAACTTTTGTTTTTGACCCTTGAGCAAGCCTGTGGGCCCCACAAAGGGCTGCATATTGTCCCATTTTCTGTGTAGAAACAAGTATCTCAAAAGCTTATTTTGGCTTATTGGCTTATTAAGTGGTATGATTTTGTGGTTTCTAGCTTATATCAGTCCAAGTAACTTATTTGAACCATAATCCACCTCTGTGGGCCCCACAGAGGCTCATTTCCTTCAAAAGTCAACAAAAGTAAACTGTTTTAGCTTTTTTTGTCCATTCTGCTTATTTTTAAGCTTGGAAAAAGTTGTCTTCACAAAAGTTTCTTATTTTTAGTAGTTAAATAGATTTCCAAAAGAAAAACCAGAAAAATCCAAAATAAATTTAAGTGATAACTTCTATTTAATATTATTTATCTTTTTAATTTTCCTTTTTAGCTTTTTATTAAGCAATTTTCATTTTTATATTTTTAATAATTTCCTGACATCTTGTAGTATTTGTAATAATTTTCTTAGATTTTTATCTTTTCATTTAGTAATTATAATAATTAATAATAGTTAAATTAGTTTTAATTGAAAAATAAAAAAGAAAATCCATTTCTGTTTAATTTTAATCTCTAGTACTTTTTTATATTTTTCCTAGGTTTTAAAAATCATTTTGTATTTTTAGAAAATATTTTTATAATTATTACTGTTCATTTTCTATTATTCTAAATTAAATTATTTAAATAGTTTTTAATTAGTAATCAAGTAAATAATTAATAAAATAGTGTAATAATAGTTTTTATAAACTTTTTTATAATTTTTTAAGGTTTCTGTATTAGTTACTTAGTTTATAAAATATTTCATAATTTCCTAAGTCATTTTTAGTATTATTATTAATTTAAATTAGTTAAATTAGTTTAATTAATATAATTAGTAATTAATTAGTATTAAATCCACAAAAAGACAAAAATACATATTTCCAATTTTTCTATTTCTTTTAAGTCATTTTAGATTTTTATAAATTAAATTTGCAATTTTATAATTTAAATTTGTAGTATAACTCTTTTTAGATTACTTTAAATAGAATTTTAATTAAGTTTTAAATAGTTTTATTTAAATAATTAATATTTAAATTATAAAATAATCAAAAAAATAATTTTCTTTTTAATTTAATTTTCTTTTCATTTTAAGTTTGTAAAAGTTGCATTTTCACCCCCTGTAGTTTGTTTTTGCATATTTCCACTTTTTCAGTACGCATTTACGTTTTTAGGATTATTTGTAATTCTGTGTTTGTTAATACTGTTCCATTATCATTTCAAGCAATCAATAGTGTAAAAATCAATCAATATAAAAGGGGTGATCATCAATACCCCACGATTATGATGGAGGCAGTGGCGTCTCAAGATTTGTGGATATGACACTCGTTCTTTGGACCGCCGGGTTCAAATAATGATGTGAATGTTGTGATGCAATCTCCGCTATTCCTCACCGAGCGTAATGGTACGGCACCTAAGTGCCCATTTGTTGTGAACGGCCGTACGTACAAGCGTGGCTACTATCTAACCGATGGCATATATCCTACATGGTTTACTTTTGTTAAAGCGTTCAAATATCCAATCGACCCGAAAGAGAAAAAGTTTAAGAAAGTACAAGAGTCGGCTCGAAAGGATGTTGAACGGGCATTTGGTGTTCTCAAGGGTAAATGGGGTATACTGAATCGACCCTTACGGCCACACACACTAGACAGAATTAGAAACCTTGTGTATGCGTGTGTGATATTGCACAACATGATTATACATGACGCCGGTAACGCAATCTCGCCAATTCATATTCGGGATCCTTCGATCCAACCGATGTTTGACGAAGCAGCCTTAGCCGAGATACGACATGAGAAAACACATTTTCGTCGCCGATTTGATCTTATGGAGCATATTCACGGTCAACACTTACTATACATCGAGGTGGACGATGAAGACGATGAAATTTAGTTTTTTAGTATTATGAAATTTAGTATTTTAGTATTATGTAATGTTATTTTAGGTTTTTTTAGTAATATTATGTAATGTTTTTTTTTTTTTTTTAATTTTAATAGAATTTTAGTTTTTTTTAATTTTAATTGAATATTTAAATAAAAATGAACTGAGTGAAGGATGTAGTGAGTGATGGTGTTGCCAACAAAAATATGGGTGAGTGATGGAAAAAGTAGGTGAATGATGTGGCATAAGAGAATTGGTTGGGAGTGAGTGATAGGATTTTGGGTGAGTGACTCATTGCCAACCCCCTTACTTGTAAACTGTATCACCTTACCGTTAAGTTTATGATTTAATTGTGCAATAAAATAAACTTACTTGGTACTACTGTTACGTGAAGAAGGTGATCAATAGTTGTGAGTAATAAACACTTGTTAGAGTTAAGACCCAAGATTTAAGAGCAATCCTGATATGTTTAGGTTCAAAAGCTTGTGCTAGGCTTTAAAATCAATAATATCAAAGTAGTCACGCTTCCATAGACACGCGAAGCCACATATCAAAGCAAATAGGCAGTTTGTGTGATTGCCACATCACACATTTCCTTATTACGGAGTACTAATTATCATGAAATGATAGTCAAAACAGTCATGCATGCATTAACATGAACCCATCGCGATAGAGCAAGGTAAGTAAGAAGTTTCTGTTGGTGTGTCACATACTCACATCAAGCGTGTACATGACACGTTAGGCTGAAAATGTCAAAACAGTCCGATTAACATACATAGCCATGTAAGAAAGGCATGTCGATAGTTCTCATTTGGCATGTCACGGCTAGCGTGCAAATTGTCAAATGATTTTGCCAAATCATTGTGTGAAACTATTTTTGTAAATTTTTTGTGGACATAACACTACTCGTACTTTAATCTACATACAACAATGTAGGATAGACGTTAACGAACTCCACTTTGAACCAACCGGGCTAGCTCAGTTGGCCACCAAGGTTTCCTTAAGGTGCCTTGGGGAGTGGATGTTTGACTAGGGGAGGTCTCAAGTTCGAGTCACACCCGGGACTTTACCCTTCAGGCGATAAAAAAAAGGAGTATCAGGCGGAACTTATGTTTTTTCTAAATAAAACTTGCTACTCTTATGCTCTCAGACCAACAAAAGACAAGATACACGAAATCTACGTACGAGGCGATTGTACCATAGGAAAACAAAAAACAAACTCACGATGCCCTGTCTTAAAATACACTTCTTTTCTATTTTTTTAACCAAACGAGGGATTGCTATCCGCGCTACACGTTTTGATCATTATAAGTTTAATGGTTGTGATGTCATCTGTTTTACGTTTGGAAAATGATATTTTTTCTTACATTTTGTTCACGCTTCTCCTCCTACTTATGAGATTAAGACAAGTTAAAGGATCAATGAATTAATTTAAGAGAAAGAATTAGTGCATCATACTTGTTACATGATTGTATGGATAAGAAGATAAATAGACATATTGAATAGGAGGATATATCATTGTTTTTTTATTACTTTACAGTTACAAAAGGGTTTATACATGTAAAACTAAAAATCTAAAAATTTATATTTAAATTTTCATAAGCACTTGTATAAAGTAGTTAATTTATAGATTAAAATTAGCTAAAAAAATAAGTAATTTATTGTTGGTGATTTTGGTGTCATTAGCTATTCTAAGTAATTGTGATTTGCTAGCGATAAGTGTGATTTCATATTAAGATCGGATACGAGTGTGAGAAGTGTGGAGTGCATACTCGTTTGAACTAATGTGTTTTTTTACCACAACAAAGACTTAAGGATCAAGGGATAATGACCCTTGTTAGGGTCCCACTCTCAAGTGAGCGGTCGGGGTCAAGGGGAAGCCGATCCTTGTTGAGGTCCGACAGCGTCTCCAGCGGGGTTCGGGGCAGCGCCCGACCTAAACAGTATCTGGTGCTCCAAATAGGTTACCCGTTTTTCCCACCGAAATTCCAACCAACTAACTGTCGATCAACACATATGACTGTTGGGATCCCACCATTTTTAACTATCTTTAACCGTTGTCTGTTAATAACATTTTCTTTTGTCTCATTTGACAACTTACGAAAACAATCAATTCTTTTTGTTTTGCTCTGTTTTCTTTACCTAGAAATAGAGTGCTTTGATTGTTGTCTCCCAATAGAGATTTCGTGTAACCTAGATAATAAGGGTCGAAATACTTTATTTGAAAGTGGGCCGTGCACAATTTAGCCAAATATCCAAGATTATATAATTATGAAAAGAATGTAATTAAAAGATGTTAGTTTGTATTTATCTAGCTAGGTCAGAAACTTTCACGTGATGTCCTAGCTAGGT
The DNA here is from genome assembly GCA_014162995.1 of Artemisia annua. Lineage (NCBI taxonomy): Eukaryota > Viridiplantae > Streptophyta > Magnoliopsida > Asterales > Asteraceae > Artemisia > Artemisia annua. The sequence continues at coordinate 53,254 of LBNU01030225.1, read as the reverse complement.
CTCGTACATTCCCTTTCCGTTTAACTTAAACATGAAAGCCTCATCCGCTTATTTTCTGAAAGACATTTTATCTTCTTAAAAAAAACGTAATGTTTTAAAACACGATATTTTAAGACTACCCGTATTGCAAAAGTTGTCACCTTCAGCTGACCCCTATTTTAGACATGTCCTCCCCATTATGAGGACACCACAAGACGCGTCTTAAGTTGCACACAGAAAAAAAATGTTTGAAATAACGACTGACTTGTGTGACTATGTTTGTGTGTGGTGTTTATTTCATTGATTTTTGTGGGATTTTTGATGGTGTCACCATCATTGCATTACGGCTTGTTGGTCATGAAGTTGTTGTAGAGAGAGAAAACTGATGAGACAGTGGTGTCATTGATTGCATTACGAGTAGCCTAATTGATGACGTATGGTCCGGGAAGGATATAAACCCCCTTCCGGGGCAGGAGCAAACCCCCTTTCGGGGTTGACCCTTCCCGCCTAAATGTTTCCCGCCTAAATGCGTCGCTATCGCGGCCCGGGACCACCAGACAATGACAAAGAAACCCACCTATGAATAGAGTGCATTTATCACTCTTAACGGTATGATCTTCTCTCTCACTAAGCATACACATACCTATATACTTAATCTGACTTGACCGTTAGAGGGTGGTTCCGGGGCTTCGGCCTCGGGACCCCTTCTAACCGGTTTGTTTCTTGTACTGCAGCAGATCTCCATGCCAGGGATGACGTGAAACGGCACAATCTATCGTCAAGACCAGCCCGACGGATTTATGGTTCAACACTAATTGAGTCAACTAAGTTAACGGTTTATGGATCAACAAGTTTAACCCACGTCCAAATTGATTGTTTTTCTAAACCTCGGTTTAATAAGTTGAACCGGTCGGGCCGTCTCCAAAATATATTTGGATAACCGGCGGTTTTATTATATCACAGGAAAGGAGGATGTACTTGTCGTGGGTCTCACCTGCATCCCATCAACGACACTCCCACGTTGAAATAAAAACTATAAATACAAACAAAAAGTAAAAATTTCAAAAAGACAATAATCATATCATTTTATTCCAGCATGGCTTCTTCAAAAGCAAAAGCGTTGGCAAGAATAATATCCTTCATTTCTTCCAGAATCTTCTTTTTCATCATCCTCTTCCAAATTCCTCTTTTCAGGTTTTTTTACATTTCTTGCATTACACTTTTTATAAAAAGTTCGTTAATTTTGTTATAATTTTGACCTAATTATCATTAACGCACCTGATTATCGAGAGTTAGTTAATTAACGAACTCATTTTTTTTATCGAATTAAATTTGACCTAATTATCATCATTAATTTGTTTTTATCGAAATTGCGTGATTAGTTTGACCTAATTTTCATCATTACCAAACACTTAAAAAAAAAAAAAAAAAAAAAAAAAAAAAAAGTTAGTTAATTAACGAACGTAGTTCAAAATTTGTTAATTACGTGATTAAATTTGGTCTAATTATTGTCATCAACTTTTTTTTTAGAATTTTAGTTGATTAACGAACTTATTTAGCGAGAATTCGTTAATCTCTTTGACCTGATTATTATCATTAACCAACTTGTTTAGCGAAAGTTAGTTAATTTAGTGATATAATTATTACTCTTGTTAACGGACTTATTTTTATCGAATGTTCGTTAATTGTGTGCTTAAATTTGACAAAGTTATCATTAAGTTGTTAGTTGAAAGTTCGTAAATGAGCAATAAAATTTGACCTGATTGTTATAATGTGTTATTGTCATTTGATGTAGGAAAGTTAGTTTGTTTGTTTGTTTGTTTACTATTTCATCATTTACAGTTCCTGTCGAGATTCAGTACTTGTTTGTGATATTATGACTGGATTAGGATTTATTTATGTCATGAAGTTATTTAACGGCCCTGCAGAAACAAAGGATATTTAAGTTTTCTATAGGCGAAAATAAACTAGTTGCATAACGGTGTAGTATGTGGAGGTGGTTCGGCATTGATTAGCTGTAACGAAACAGATAGTAGAATATTGTGATTTAAATGTGCTTATTGAAGTTGCGTGTAAAATGCCATACAAATAACTAGATTATACGATTCCTAGATAACTAGAATAAGTGTTACTATATCCAAACACTAGAAACCGCATTTATGTGTCTTGAAAATGCAATAATCACATATACACGTGCAAAACGCAATACCAAACACCCTGTCATTTATCTACTGTGTGAGTTTTTGTGTTTGTGTTGGTAGGTAGCTTTGCTTATTTACGAATAGAGTTTGTAGGCCAAATGCAAATGCTTTATTTCGATTTTTTTGGATGCTGATAGTAAGTGTGAAGTATGATATTTGATATCATTGCAATGAACTAGATCAGGGCGCAGGGTTAATTTTGATGATTTGATTCATAGGCACAGTGCAAACATGTGTTAGAAGAAGTTATGACCTGCCACATAAATCAAGTATGCGTGTAATTGTTTTCTGGACAGCTTTGAGTGTTTGGAATAGCCTACCGGTAGCCGAATATACTTTTAGCAACTTCTAAACGCACTTAACTTTTGGATAAGTATAGAAATTTATGACCAAAGTGGCTTAACGATCAAAGTATGACAAGAGAAGGCATCAAGGGTGATTGTTATAGTTATCGGATGTTTGTAGAAGCAAATATAACCAACAGTGTACTATTGAGTGATCTTTCTAGCTAAAAGCACTTTTTTAGAAACAAAAGTAACCAGCAATATTACTATTCAAGCGCTATGAAAACTGAAATTGCTATAAGTTTTAGTGTTTTACTTGGATCTTTGAATAATGTAACATTAACTTTTGCTTTTATGTAGCAACTTTAAGCATTGTCTTTTCTTGGATAAAGTCAGGATTTTTGAAGTCCTGTTCAAACATGAATTAATGATGATGTTTTTTATCGTAACTTTTATGCAGATATCCATGTCGAATTGGTACATGCTCATCACCAATGGAGCTAACATGTTCAGAATTGATTGCAAGTGAAGTGCTTCCATCAGGGGTGGTGAAGCCTCTCCTGTACCCAGGTGCCATTGGAAGAGCTATTATAAATGACAAACGTATTCCTAAGTACAAAAACCTACTAGACGCATACAATTTGAACAATCTCAAACAAGCCCCTTCAACAACTGATCTCCAGTATNAAACTGAAATTGCTATAAGTTTTAGTGTTTTACTTGGATCTTTGAATAATGTAACATTAACTTTTGCTTTTATGTAGCAACTTTAAGCATTGTCTTTTCTTGGATAAAGTCAGGATTTTTGAAGTCCTGTTCAAACATGAATTAATGATGATGTTTTTTATCGTAACTTTTATGCAGATATCCATGTCGAATTGGTACATGCTCATCACCAATGGAGCTAACATGTTCAGAATTGATTGCAAGTGAAGTGCTTCCATCAGGGGTGGTGAAGCCTCTCCTGTACCCAGGTGCCATTGGAAGAGCTATTATAAATGACAAACGTATTCCTAAGTACAAAAACCTACTAGACGCATACAATTTGAACAATCTCAAACAAGCCCCTTCAACAACTGATCTCCAGTATCTCGAGGTGCGTTTTTTATCTTTCTTTTATAGGGTTCTCTTCTTCAAGTTTTTCAGCATACATATATCATGTCGATCACAAAAAAACGCGCCTAGAATTACCATTTTAACATCTAAACTGATTTAAAGTGAATATATGGTTATTCTTTAACTGTGCCAAAACCATAAAAGCTTAATACAAATATTTGACGTCATTCGTGTTGGCACCAGGTTCTAGCAGGAAGCTATTTGGCTGTGGCAGGAGCGATACTTGGTTACTTTCAGTCAAGAAGGCTGGGTCTTTTTGGTATGCTTTTGCTAATTTGGGGACTTTCCAGCGAACCCCGTATATCGAAAGGACATGGAGAATTTAAAGGTCACAAAATCGACATTTCTGTCTACTACCCCACAATGACAATTGTGGTCCTTTCTGCCTTCCTTTCTATAAGAGCCATTGTTAAAAAGATTGTGTTTTGTTTCAAGTGGACCTTTTTAAAGTCGAAATACAAATGAACCTGCCAAATAACATCACAATTTTTTTTTGGGGCCAAAGATTTAGCTTCTGTCAACCAAATTGGTTCATCTGATACAATCTTTGCTCTACTGCTTCTGATTTTTTTGGGTTATGATTCGATTTGTTCATGAAATTCTTGTATAGATAGCTTAGCAACAATGTATCTGCTGTTTCAATAACAAGATCATAATGAGAAATAATGACAAATTGTCCTGATCATTTTTGGGTATTCTGATCTTGCGTTGTTGAGGATTGTTTTACCTGTATTTCCTATTTTTGCTTGCGGATATAGATCTAAAAGAATGTTGCAGTGCAAGTCTAAAATGAGAGTTCCAAGTTACTTTTGAAGATCTGTAAATGATTGTTTGGTATCTTGTAGTCTGTATGATCAAGCTTAACAAATTAAAGGTACATACATTTGTAAAGGCCTGCGCAACTTCAGAGCAAACACCTTGTTTAAGTTGTTGCAATTATACTGATATTATATTTACACTTAAAATGTCTACCTAAACGTAGAAGGATATATTTTTGAACTCGAGTCAGGATACAGATTACGATTACCATCCCACATCCAGATTATCACATAATGGCTATTGGCTAATATACACGCACTGAACCAAAATCGTGAAAAATAAAAATTAAATTTTGAATTACACTAAACAAAACAACCACAAGCATAAGGAGTCAAGAAGAGTAACCAGAAAAGATAGGATAAAATGAAAGATGGAACACAATCTGAATTTACATCTTTATGAGACGAGAGCTTATACAGGCCATAAGTATAAATAATCTTCCTACGAAAGGTAGTTCAAAGATTTTCCTGCTGTAAATGGATTTTCTTACATGCATGTATCAGTATTTCAACCATCCAATCTCAGCAAAGATGATAAGTTATCTGCTCTAGAAAAAAGGGATGGGTTGGGAATGCACTAATGCAGCTACGTACGGGTCCACCTACCAGAGCTTCTTGATCCCTGGAAACAACGTAAGAATTGCAACTAGAGCATCACCGTATCCCACAGGATCTGATAAAAAAAACCGATCATGTAAGATATAGAGTTGCATACACAGCGATGATACTAGAGGTGGCAAAATGGGCTAGCTAATAATGGGTCAGTATATCATATATGGGAGTTTTTTGGTACGGTTTTGGGGAACATTTTTCGCTAAATAATATTAGGTTTCTCATCACAAGTAATTAGTCTATTAGCTTTCAACCCATTTGAACTGTTCCTTTGAAGCTAACATAGCTCGTTTTATTTTGCACAATTGACCTGCTAGCAAAAAACATAACCCAAAATGACCATTTCATACTCTCAGAGTTTAAATTTTCCACCTCTAGTTAATACTATCAAGAGTACTCGATAAGTATAAATGGTGCATACCACTATCATCACGGATTTTCTCAATAACTTTCAATTCAAATTCTACAGTTGAGGTCGTATCACAAATTTCTGTCAGAAGAGACTCCACCTGTAAATATGGTACAGACGGAACAAGTGAATTGCTGTTCCCTATGATATGGCATATTATGATTAAATTACATAAATCACTCCTCTGAAGCACTTGGAATGACTTGGCTTGTTGATCTATCAACATATTGAACTTCATGTTATTTATAACTAAGTCAATTGATTGAGGGTCAAACTATAAAGAATCAAGAATAACAAACATTATTTCTTACATTGGCATTCTTGAAATCTATAAGCGGGTGCGAAAGAGAGATAAATAGGGTAAAATGACTAGTTTACTTTCATGTGCAACAGTGCAAGGCACATGGGGGTTCTACCGTTAAAAACAAACGTCACTTTTGCAAGAGGGAACTAACTAACTAAAGAGTGTTGAGGGTTTCCGAGTTAAGGACTTTCTGCGTCAAAATAAACCCAAATGTCCATATATGTCAGTTAACGCTAACCACAAAGACTCCGCAATTTACTCTTACGATTTATAGATGAAATATAAGTTTATGAGATGGAAAATAAGCCAAAGCAAGCATAAAATAAGACTAAACAAACAACCTCTAAATCGCTGACCGGTGATGCCATATTTGCATCACTAAGTTTTTTTCTGGTTTATATCATTCTTTATTATATGTTTTTGTCATGATCATCAACTATATTATTACCATAACATATCACGAAAAGTTGAAAACTTGTCTGTGATTGACGACGACCAACCATTCAATGTGTTGGCAAATGACAATGATTACCAATGACGAATGATTGCATACCGGTTGCTCGTTAAGTGACACCTAAATCATATACTTTGATTTATACACACCTTGTGTTTTAGATTACATTCCTTCAGTTCATTTGGTTTTGTTATAATTTATTCAGTAAAATAAATTACATTACTTCTGTTCATATAGATGGTGAGGCAGACGAGGCCTAGCTAACGCGAACAATGGCTCGGCCTTCCATAAATTTTGTAGGTTCTCCTTGAGATCAACTTGTGTTTCACTAGGTGGCATCTCCCATGTGAACCCATGTACGAGCCTAGCAAGGAGCATGACTGTCATGGTGGTGCCGAAGATCACTCCTGGACACCCACGCCGTCCGGTGCTAAAAGATATCATGTTAAGGTCGTGGTCGGTTAGCACCACTTCCTTTCCATCGTTCATGTGACGGTCTGGATTGTAGGTCAATGGGTCATCCCATACCTCAGGATTCCGTCCTAAGCCCGTACGGCTCAATAATATGTGGCTACCCTTTGGTATGAAATATCCAGATACAGTTGTGTCATTTGTTGACATGTGAGGGAGGAGGAAAGGGGATACGGGGTGTAGCCTGAAAGCCTCCTTCACGCAAGATTTAATATAATTAAGGTTAACCAAATCGGATTCTTGAACTAGTCTATCTTTTCCAACCATTAAATCAAGCTCGTGGACTGCTTTAGCAAATATCATCGGCTCGTTTATCATTTCTGCCATTGCCCATTCAACACTGTTGGACGTATTATCAAAATTTCCTATAATGAGATCCTGTATTACACGAAAGTTAATCAATATAAATTAAATAAACATCATGATTATTTAAGATGATCAAGAAACCAAAGATAACGTTAATCGTACAAGGATTTGGGCTTTTATCATATCTGCATTGAGTTGAGGGTTTTCTAGGTTGATAAAAACATCGAGGAGGTCGTATTCTTTGGTCCTAACACCATCTTTCCATTGTTTAATCCTTTCATCAATCAAAGGATCTTGATACTTTCTTGCAGTAAGAAGACTATCTCTTATGATCTTCTCATGCCCATCAAAATCAGTTATCCATCGCAACCATGGGAAGTAATCCGTCACACAGAAACCAAAAACATAAGCAATGATCGTTGATAACGAATCAGCATGCTCGATATCTTCATCCCCGGGTCCACCATCTGCACTCCCTTTGCCTAAATACCTTCTCCCAAAAATCATCTTCCTTATGATGGTGTTGGTGTATTGTTGCACAATAACTCTCACGTTCATGACTCCTTTTGTGACTTCAACATTAGCCTTGCATCGGTTGTAAATGTACCTAAACAACAACATATACACATATTTAGTTGTCAAAAAGATGAGACTATATGAGGAGCTGACCAAGATTTTCATGTGAAAACTTACATCGTAGGATGAAAGTGCACTTTAAAGCAACTAAACTAAGCAATGCATGACCAAATATGAGTAGTATATTATACAAACACACCTAACAAGATAATCAGCTTCTTCGTCTCGTTTATTTTGAAGCCACTTAAGCCTATTTAATGAAAGTATATCAGAGGATAGGATTTTCCTCATCTTCTTCCAGTGATCACCCATTGGAGCAAGAGAAGTGTTCAAGTAGCCATCGCTTGTGAGATAACTAGACATGCAATCGGGCCTTGACGAGAATATTCCATCTTTGTCCTTCAAGAATTCACGGGCTATCATTGGATCGCTAACAGGTATAACATGAACGTTTCCAATACGAATACATAGGATATTTGTGTTCATTTCATCCATCATCCTATCCATCCATCGAAAATTGGGTTTGTTTCGGAGCATGGTGATTAAGCTGCCTATATAAGGAAGTGAGTTTGGGCCCGGAGGAAGAGGTGGTCGAGATTCATATGCAATGCACCTCATAACAAAGAAAGAAAACATTGAGATGAGAAAGAGAATGAAGATGATCATGGTCAGATCAAATTACCAGCAACTTGTTTCTTGTGTTGTTTTGATTTCCTAACTATTAGTTCTTCATTCTTTATAGCAAATATTTGGACTTCTTTTGCATCGTTTTAGTCATTGTCCAGTTTGGGGAAACCTCAAAATCGCTTGATTGAAACAAGGTTATGTAAGTTTGGTATTCTCAACCTTTAGCTAGCATCCTATTGCAATGTAAACTAAACGTACGTGTACGTGTATCATATTCAAACATAAAATTGCTCTAAGTTCACTTCTTTTGGAAACTATGTAGAATGAACTAATTAATAACCAAACTAGTATACTATTTAAGGCATGACACCACATGTGAGACATATTACAATTGGCTCACATAGTCAAACCTAACTCAAAGAAACTATGTGTCATCTCTTGAGTTTGTGCCAAACATCTATCATACTCTCTCCGTCCCAAAATTATTGTCCACTTTGAATTTTTAAAGTCAAGTTGTTTCAAATTTGACCGTAAATATATATTTTTTATTATATAATACTTAATGAAAAATTATACCATTGAAAAGTACACTTAAAACCAAATCCATTTATATATTTTGCATCAAATAATATATAACACTCACAAAAATATTTAAGGTCAAAGTTGAAGAAGAAAGACTAAAAAAGTCAATCATAGACAATAAATTTGGGACGGAGGGAGTAATTAATAACCAAACTAGTATTTGGATCTAATCTTTAACTAATCTTTAAATATTTTCTAAAGTTTAGTTAAGCTCATATACTACACAACATTTTGTTCCTTTTCTTGGAAGGCAAACATGTTGATACTATGTATTGCATAATTCTCCTCGTTATAATACTCGTGTACATACATTAATTTAATGGAGAAGGATTTTCTAACGTTTGTTTTTACAACTTTAGTGAAGTTGGGATTTGATCCAATGACTCAAATCAAAAGAAGTTCTTTTAATTTGAGCCATTAGATCAAATCCAATGGCTCACATTCCCCTAACTTCACTAAAGTTGTAAAACAACTTTAGAAAATCCTTCTCCTTATTTAATAGAGTAAATTACACCGTTGGTCCCTAAACTTTTCCCGGATTTCATACGATATCCAAAAACGAGAATCGTTGCCTTTTTTATCCACGATCGAGAATATATTACGCCGCGAATCCAAAATTCTAACGCTCGTTACTTTTTCCAGTTAAGTCGGTCCTCACGTGCAGGTCACACGAGGGCACTTTCGTCCGAAGCTTTTGTATTGGCTTGTTCTTCTGTCACGACCACTGTGCATGGTACTGTAGCTATGCAACTTTGTGTACTTTTATTCATTTTTTTTTCTAAATTCTTTTCTTTTGTCTGTACTTTATTTCTTTGACTTTTTAAAGTGAATATAAGTTACCCTATATACGAGTAATGTCACATGCACACATGTACGTTGTCTTTTCAATTATTCCTCAGAACTCAAACCTACATTAATCCGTCTCCAATGTCTAAAGGTAAACAAATTTCTTATGTTTCTATACTTGATTTTAAGTTAGGTTAAGTTAGTTACAAATCTAATAATTTGTTTAAACCCTTTATGCAATCAGAATCATCAAAGGATGTGGTGGTGGTACAGGAAACAGAAACTTCAAAAGAGGTGTTGGTAGAGGCAACAATTGATGAAACACAAGAGGAAGATATTTATTAACAGATATATTATGAATACGACACTGAACTTTATGGAAATGCTAATGGTGAAGGATTTTTTACTGAGGAACAGGAATGTCAACTAAAATTAGATGAAGAGTCATTAAGAGAAACACTAGCAGAAGAGGCAAGGGCTAAAAAAGAGTTGGAGGAAAAATTAAAGAAAGAATGAGAGTATCACTTGATGTTGCTGGAATTTGGTATCAATCCATATAAGTCAGATTTCGATTATTATTCAGATTAATACGTAATTTGGAATTTTGAATAACAAATATTGTTCTTAAGTTTCATTTATATTGTACTGCATATGTGTTGAATACTTTAGTATGCCGATTTAAAACAGTAAAAGCTTAGAAGAAATTGGGTGTTAACTGAAACTTAGTTTGACAGAAAAATAAATTACACCGTTGGTCTCTGGTAGCCTTTGTCCAACATGTTGTTAAAAAAGAAGGGCAAAAAAAGGGGAAACAAAATAAATACTTGAGTTTCAACAAAAAATAATTTAAGAAAAAGTTATTTTGTTTAATTTGATTGTTAGAAAAGCTTAAATAAAGTAGCTACAACAAGTTGCAAGTTGCATGTTGCAAGTTGTGACAAGGCATGGTTATTAAAAATCCCATACGTATTTTCAAAATAATAATAATAATAATAATAATAATAATAATAATAATAATAATAATAATAATAATAATAATAATAATAATAATAATAATAATAATAATAATAATAATAATAATAAAANGCAGGCACTGCTGCGGCAGGCACTGCTGCGGCAGGCACTGCTCCATCACTATGCATCATGAGTAGGCACTGCTCCATCAGAGAGTGGATTTGTCTTAGAAATATTAAAGACTAATTGTGATTATCTCCTCCAAAGTATCCGGAGGAGACCATACCTCATCAAACATACACGTGTTAGTTTGACACTTTAGTTGTAAAATTAGAGTTTCAATGCAACTTTGGGGACTAAAGAAGAAATAGTTCATAGAGTGTAATGATCTACAATGGTCATATCAAATAAGCATAGCCGTATATCTCAAGTTCGTATCTCGATGTAACGTCAGAAGATTTAGTGTAATCGACGCGTATTAAGAGGTATATCATTTTTCCTTTATATAACCCTTTTCATTTCCCACATAGTTCACACAATCTCACACACTTCAGTAAAAAAAATTCTCTCGTTAGTCCTTTTTTTAAGCTAACAAACCAAACCCTATATCCAATCATCAAGAATCAAGAAAATGGCACCAAAAAGGGTAAGAGCATGCAATCTACTTGACGAGCTGGCAACTGCATCTGGTTCTTTCCGAGTTAAAGACCAAATGATGCTCAAAGTTCAGAGGGACATCGACCATGCAAATGTAACCAACAATATAACCATTCTATCTGTATTGCATCAAGAGTGATCTTTCTAGCTAAAATCACTTTTTTGGAAACAAAGGTAACCAGCAATATTACTATTCAAGCGCTATGAAAACTGAAATTGCTATAAGTTCAGTGTTTTACTTGGATCTTTGAATAATGTAACATTAACTTTTGCTTTTATGTAGCAACTTTAAGCATTGTCTTTTCTTGAATAAAGTCGGGTTTTTTGAAGTCCTGTTCAAACATGAATTAATGATGATGTTTTTTATCGTAATTTTTATGCAGATATCCATGTCGAATCGGTACATGCTCATCACCAATGGAGCTAACATGTTCAGAATTGATTGCAAGTGAAGTGCTTCTATCAGGAGTGGTGAAGCCTCTTCTGTACCCAGGTGCCATTGGAAGAGCTATTATATGTTGGGTTAATCACAATCTTACCCAAAACTTACCCATTTAGAAGGTCAAACCCGGAGGTCAAAGTCAACCATGTAAAAAGTCAACTATGTAAAATAACTGTCAAATGACAGCTATTTCTGAAACAACATGACTGTTGGGTCGAACCAACACAAACCGAAGCATCACAATGCTTCAAGTCACACCTTTTCATTTCTTATAAATAGAATAGAACCTATAACTTTACAACAATGACAGATTTATAGAAATAGAGATTATTTCAACACTTTTATAGAAATAGAGATTATTTCATTACTTTTTGGTATATTTTGATTAAAGATCCGTAAATTGGGCCAACATTATAAACAACAAACTTATTCCTAAGTACAAAAACCTACTAGACGCATACAATTTGAACAATCTCAAAGAAGCCCCTTCAACAACTGATCTCCAGTATCTCGAGGTGCATTTTTTATCTTTCTTTTAGCTTATAGGGTTTTCTTCGAGTTTTTCAGCATACATTATATTCTGTTGATCACAAAAAAACACGCATAAAATTACCATTTTAACATATAAACTGATTTAAAGTGAATATATGGTTATTCCTTAACTGTGCGAAAACCATAAAAGCTTTAATACAAACATATAACTGTCATTTGTGTTGGCACCAGGTTCTAGCAGGAAGCTATTTGGCTGTGGCAGGAGCGATACTTGGTTACTTTCAGTCAAGAAGGTTGGGTCTTTTTGGTATGCTTTTACTAATTTGGGGACTTTCTAGTGAACCTCGTATATCGAAAGGACATGGAGAATTAAAAGGTCACAAAATCGACATCTGTATCTACTACCCCACAATGACAATTGTTTTCCTTTCTGCCTTCCTTTCTATAAGAGCCGCTGTTAAAAAGATTGCGTCTTGTTTCAAGTGGACCTTTTTAAAGTCGAAATACAAATGAACCTGTTAACTGCCCAATAACATCCACAAATTTTTTTCTGGGCCAAAGATTTAGCTTCTGTCAACCAAATTGGTTCATCTGTTTCAATTTTTGCTCTACTGTTTCCAGTTTTTTTGGGTTATGATTCGATTTGTTCATGAAATTTTTGTATAGATAGCTTAGCAACAATGTATCTGCTGTTTCAATAACAAGATCATAATGAGAAATAATGACAAATTGTCCTGATCATTTTTGGGTATTCTGATCTTGCATTGTTGAGGATTGTTTTTCATGTATTTCCTATTTTTGCTTGCGGATATAGATCTAAAAGGAATGTTGCAGTGCAAGTCTAAAATGAGAGTTCCAAGTTACTTTTGAAGATCTGTAAATGATTGTTCGCTATCTTGTAGTATGTATGATCAAGCTTAACAAATTAAAGGTACATACATTTGTAAAGGCCTGCGCAACTTCAGAACAAACACCCTGTTTAAATTGTTGCAATTATACCAATATTATGTTTACACTAGGAGACAAAATGTCTTCCTAAACGTAGAAGGATATATTTTTGAACTCGTGTCAGGATACAGATTACTATTACAATCCCACATTCCAGAGTATCACATAATGGCTAATATACACACAGTGCACCAAAACGGGAAGAATAAAAAATTATATTTTGAATTACACTTAACAAAACAACCACAGGCATAAGGAGTCAAGAAGAGTAACCAGAAAAGATGGGATAAAATGGAAGCTGGAGCACAAAACGAGTCTGAATTTACATCTTTACGAGACGAGAGCTCAGTCATACAGGCCATAAATATAAATAATCTTCCTAAAAAGGGTAGTTCAAAGACTTTCCTGCTGTAAATGGATTTTCTTATATGCATGTATCAGTATTTCAACGATCCAATCTCGACAAAGAAGATGATAAAGTTGTCTGCTCAAGAAAAAAAGGGATGGGGGTGGCAATGCAGCTTGGTATCACAAGGTTCCACCTACTGGAGCTTCTTGATCCCAGGAAAAGATGGAAGAATTGCAACTAGAGCATCACCATATCCCACAGGATCTGATAATAAAAACCGAACATATAAGATATAGAGTTGTATACACAGTGATGATACTAGAGGTGGCAAAATGGGCTAGCCAATAATGGGTGCTTTTTAGTACGGGTTGGGGGGACTTTTTTTTTCTAAATTAATAAATAATCTAAGTTTTAGAATCAAACGATATTAGGAGGTTAATTTACACTTTGGACAGTTTTCGACCCATCTGAGCTTTCTTTTGAAGCTAACATAGTTTTATTTTTCGCAATTGACCTGCTAGCAGAAAACATAACCCAAAACGACCCCCTCATACTCAAATGGTTTCAATTTGCCACGTCTAACTAATACTATTAAGAGTACTCAATAAGTATAAATGGTGCATACCGCCATCATTACGAAGTAACTTAATAACTTCTCCAGCTACATCAGACTGGAAAACAGAAGAAACAAACAGTACGATGAAAAGTAATAGCTGGAATTTTAATTTATCAAGAGAAACGATCCTTAATGTGAACAGGACTTAAGAGGAGACAGAAAGTATAAACCTCGATAGGAAGCTCGCCTCCAAGCTGCTCGATATAACAAACAACTTGCCCCTCCTTTACTACTTGCTTCTGTTAGAACAATGCATATATATCAGCAAAATATATAACAGCATAGTAATGACAACATTTATATATAATTGTTAAGAAAATATAGCAGCGGGTAATGTGAAGAGCTGGTTACCCCTTTTGTAACACGTCATATTTTCATAAGTGGCTGCCAGGTCAGCATCTTGTGGAATATTTTGATCCACGTCACAGTTAATTGGCAAAAAACTGATGATGCGCATTATTTTATGTTTAAAATTATTTTGTATTGGACTTTTAGTTATTTGTTTATATATTTTTCCCAAATTATTTTTTATACAATTTAAATCGTTATCATTGTCTTTGTTTGTCAAGTTCATACCAAATAACATACCCAAAAAACATATACGAAGAGAACACACTAAAAATACCAAGAACATGTACTAAAGATATCAAGAATACACAAAAGTCGGTACCTCTTTGCATGCTGGAGGTGCTTTTTTCCCTTTAATGGTTCGTGATCTTCGGAAGAACCCAACCTAAATTGGAATTTAAACTTTTAGATGCATATCTAACAAAAATAAGTATATTTGGTTGAAAGTGGATTCAATGTATATCTGCTCTTACTCTGGGAGACTGAATTATAGTCAAGCCCTCATCAGCAGCTGTATCAAGAATTGTCTGAATCCCGACGGAACTAGGTTCAGCTTTAGTGATGGCCAAAGATGGTGAAGATGCTGACCCGTTTTGTTCAGTTGCCTCCACATTGGCAGTAACAACTGGAGCGGAAACAGGAGGTGGGGAACTCGTACTTTCTCCTGTTAGGTCTCTTAGTACATATAACCGAAATCCACCAAGCTAAGAGCAACACAGAGAAGATAATAATTAAACAATTAAAAAAGGAATTGTAGTCAACTGTAACTGAAGATAGTGTTCCTAATTTACTGGCACCTACTTTCAATTCAAATTCTGCAATTGAGGTTGTATCACATATCTCGGTTAGAAGAGACTCCACCTGTAATTATGGTACAGACGAAGCAAGTGAATTGTTGTTCCCTGAGATATGGCATGTTATGATTGAATAACATAAATCCTTACATCTGAAGCACTTGGAGTGACTTGGCTTGTTGATTCAGATGATGTTACCACCTCAGAACGATCTTCTAAATCTGTGTCAGCTGTTACATTTTATGAGTTAAGAGTATGAATTTTGAGCTTTCGTGACACATAGTCCTTTAAGAATTAAAATACTAGATGTAACCATTGATTGCAACTAGTGAATTTTGAAAAAACACGAGACGTCAATTTGGTCCAATAAATGTTGTAGACTTGTTAGAAAGAACAATATATGCAGTCTCGAATGTTTATGTATTACATCCTCGAAGATCTAATGAATTTGTCTTTGAATATATTGACGAAAATGAGCTTCTGAAAGTACCTCTTTACATGACTACATACATTCTATTGTCCTACCTTAGGTTCACCCTTGACATTTTGTTCCACCTAAAAGGATAGCAAGTACTGGTTACAGCTCGTTAGGTGATCATGGAAGAATGCAAATTTCAAGTAAAAAGCCAAAAATGTAATAGTAAATGTTACCAAAAATGGTTACTTTCCGCAACCCAAATATAGCAATGCTAACTTTGAGGACATAGGATTTATAGACAAAATTAGCTAAAAATATACAAACAAAATGACCTATAGCTTCAGTCTCATACCAAATATACAATTCTCCATGCACTATCTAAAATTCTAAATCATGAATTTCACGCAATCTATGTTATTCCTATGCATTTGATTGAAGATCGTTATCAATTATCAATTTCAGTTGATCGGGCTCGTGCTATTAACAATAAAATAAAAAGAAAATTGGAACAAACAAAATATCTTACATTGGGCATTCTTGACAGGCAAACATAGACACTGACTGGACGCTTTCCCTGAACGTTGTGATAACACCACACCATCAAAGCGTCCCGAGTTTCGGAGCCTTACTCCATTTTGTACATTAGCTAACTCACTTCTAGCAGGAGCTAACCTCAAATTAGAAAGTTTCAAACTCGATGCCCCAAAGCTACCTGATAACAAAACAAAACGCACACCCTTGTATATTGAATTAAAGATAATAATAACCATAGAGCTATAAACACAATTCAAAATGCTAAAACATGAGTATATATATATACGCATATAATCATTTCAAGCTACAACATGTTACATGTAATGATACACGCCTAATCATATACTGAATCAATCGTAATTACGACTGCAAAGCCCTAAAAACACTTGAAATGATATAACATTAGGACATGTAGAAAAATATATTTACACCTTAGCATCAATAATAATAATCATAGTTACAACCTTAAAACCCTAAAAAAATTAGTACACGTAGGTATATGCAGAATCAATTCCAAGCTACAACATTTCTCATAACAATGCACACCTTATCATATACGATAAGGGTGTTTGTATTAGCTTATTTAGCTAACTAAAAAAAAAAAAATCCAATAAGCTCAATTTTTCCGGCTTATGAGCTTATAAACTTGAGCCAGTGGCTTATATAAGCCCGTAATTTTATAAGCTCAAGTTTATAAGCTCGGCTTTTTCAAGTCTCAATAAGTCGATAAGCCTGAAAAAATAAGCTAATCCAAGGAGTTGTTTGGCTAAGCTTATTAACTGGGCTTATGCTTATGTTATATAAGCGGATTATGGCTTATATATCATGAGCTCATAAGCCTTTGCTAAGTTTTTGGCTTAGCTTATCATATTTTTTTTTTTTTTTTTTTTTTTTTTTTTTTTTTTTTTTTGATAACCATGGTTGCCGACCTTTTTGGCCGACTAATCCACGGGGTTTGAACCCACCGCCACACAGACTCAAACCAGGTGAAGCCCTCAATAAGGTAAAATGACAAAAAATACATGAACATTAAAATGTATGGTGTAATGGGCTGGTTTGGAGCTGGGGTTGTGGCTTAGGCTGATATTATAAGCCGAAAGCTGAAGTTTATATTTTAATAAAGCTATTTTAATAAAGTTGTTTGGCGAATTAGTTGGAGTTGGAGCTTATTAATGTAAAATCGCATAAAAATACATCAAATTATTCACATATATTTTCAACTTTTGCGTGATAATCCATTATATTTTGAAGGGTATTTAAGTAATTTGATTAGCTATAAGCCCCAATAAGCCCTTTTCTATGGGTTTGGGCTTGTGGAGGCTTATGGCTTATAAAAGCTTTCATAAGCCCGTGTGACAAACAAGGCTTATTTTAAAAGCTCAAGCTCCTATAAGCCCTCAAAAGCCCGTTGCCAAACACAACCTAAATGGGTGTAACTATTAAATGAGGGTATAAAAGTCTTTTTATATAATATCCTTATATAAGCACACCCTTCCTCATATAAGCCAATAAAGTTTGGGCTTATCAAAAACCCCTATTATAAGCTCATAAGCCCACTCACATAAGCTTAGCGAAACATAAGTTTAGGTTTATTTAATATATGGAAGCTAATAAGCTCATAAGCCCATCATAAAAGCTTAGCCAAACACCCCCCAAACACCTCTTGATAATCATTAAGCCCTAAAAACAATTCCAATTACAAAAGCATAAATACATTAAACTAATAATAATCATTAAACCCTAAAAACTAATTTTTAGCTACAACATTTAACATGAAACCTTATAACACATTAAACCAATTAAGAAAGCTCAAACATCCTTAAACATGAGTATACATGGATATATACATAATAATACAAAATGGGTTTTTGTCATAGGGTAACTTACAGGCAGCCATGGGAAGCAGTGAAATTTTGAAGGGATTGAAATTAAAATTTTTAAAGAAATGAAATAAAGAGGATAGTGGGGAGTAATGACAGGTGGAAATGTGGAATGGAATGGAATAGTGGTGATTTTGTTCCGTTATGTTCGAGGCTGGCCCAACTTCCTTTTCACACTGCATTTGGGCTGGCTGGCTGGCTAATACACCCGTCTTTGTTGTTTACCTAAATATAGTTGTTCAAGTGTACAAGTTAACTATTTATAGCAAGATAGTATGAAAATACATTTTTTTAAGTTATATAGTTTTGTCTTATTATATGCTAGACGAATACTCGCGCAAAGCGATGGTATATAGCGGCAAATAATTATACATGCAAACTTGTGGTTTTGACCTTTCGAGTTCATTTGTAGGAGAAAGAAAATTTATGAGTTAAAAACGAAAAATATAAAAGTCTGATGATTAAACAAATTTTTAAGCTATTAAATTAGTGGTAAATGTTGTTACTAATTTTAATCCATGCTCTATATTTAGTATAGATGCAAGTTCATTATTTTAAGGAGTATTTTGGAGAATCAACTTTACTCATTTTTAAGAGATTTTAAGTTTTCAAAAATAAGCAAATTTGTTTTATAAGAAGTAGAGATATGTTAGTAATTATATTTTATCGGTAACATATATGAAATATGAAATTTTAATATTAGATTTGAACAGAAACAATGATATTGTTCCTCCATTGATAAATAATTTTGATTTTTTATCAAGTTTCATGATCATTTATTAAAAAGGATTTCAATTTTTTCCTAGTGAACTATGAATAAAACATAAATTCCCACCTCATGTACACCCTTTTTATGTTCTCAAAGACCGGATTTTACATAAGTGAAATTCCATTGACCGGAACAAAACTCTTTTAGAAGTAGAATTCGTAGTCGATCAGCCGAAGCCATGCGTCTAGCCCGATTGCTATTTAAATAGTAACATTTGTCAAATGTTATAGGTCCTGTTCATATACAGTACGGAGTAGTATTTTTTAAAATATAAAAATGCCCCCCTTAAGCTTACTCTTTATAGAAAACAATCCCTAATTTCATTAACCTTTACTCTGTAATGACCCATAAGTTTGGCAACATAAAATATTAACTCCTAAACCCGCAAACTTTAGATTTTAATAACCCCATAAGTTTAGTAATGAACAAAGTTAACCTTTAAACCCATTAAAATTTAATTCTACTCATTTGCTCAATTTAAGTTTATTAATAACATAAAAGAGCCCTAAACCAATTAAGCTTTACTAGCAACATACATGCGCGATGCAGCGGTATCAAATAAAAAACAACTAAATATTTTGGCGAGTAGCGCTTTTTAATTGTATGTTTTTCGTAAGAATAATATATTTGACAAACAATGTTTTTCGTTTGTTCAAACTAAAGGAATAAAGAATAATGACGAAATACACAAAAGAAGTGATTATATTATACTTTCATTTTACCTTTAAAGGCACATACATATTTATGAAAATATTTAACTTTTGTAACATTCCATTTTTATCAAGATTATTCTTTGACCTAATATATTTCAAAGTTTTAAACTTTTATAACATTCTTCTTAATAGTATGATAACTAATTTTGATATTCTTAAATTTCAACATTCAACAAAGTGGTTCATGTTTATATTATAGCATGATACTTTGACATCTTTGATATTCAAAACCACCTCTTAAAGTTACCATCAATACAAAATAGTATCTAAACTCATTAATCTTTATATCTTAATACCTCCCTTAAGTTCAATAGTATAACAAATTAAATTAACTCTTAAACATATTATTCTTTTTTCTTTTTTTTTTAACATCATTTTGCTTATTATGTTAACATTTCTTTATTGGGAAAAATATCATTATTAAAAAGTATATTTGATTTTGTACCCGCCGTAACAGGCAAACAAAAGATATGTCGTTAGTGTATAAATGAGTTAAATCTTGAGGTATTGTAAGCTTTTATTGCAAGTTATTAATACAATATACCATTATGTTTTGATTGATACTTACACTTTGTTCTTGAGGTTCTTCGTGAAAGGAAGAAAAAAGAAAAGTAAGGAAGGAAAGAGAATGGTTAATAAGAGGATTGAAACCTGTGATTTTATTTCGTGTTTTCGAGATTAAGGAAAAATGAATGGAAATGAATAGTTTTGCATTGCAGATTAAAAAGTGTAAGTTAACAGAAAATTATAGTTACAACCCTTCAATGTAAATCCGGTATCTCAATGAATAAATAAATAAATAAAACTTACTTGAATCATAGCAATTCAAGGATTTTAAATTCGTATATTTTACATTCTACAAATGAAGCTCAATTATTATTTAAAAAGCTATGAAAAATATATGATATTAATTTATGGAATTTTTATGTCGAGAGTCACCAATGTTAATGGATTATATAACCACATTCTTACAATACAAATGCAACAGGTCAATCGAATATTATAAATTTTCAGTTTCGTTATTTAGTTGGTACCATGGACTCCTGGACTTTTTTTTGAACGAAAGAATCCTGGACAGAAAAAAATAAATAAAAATAAACTCATTAAACAAATATAGATAGAAGGGTGATATGGTCATTTCGATATGTATAAATCTCTTTAATCCTTTTTCATCCCAAAAATGGGCTGTAAGTTTCGGCTCAAAAATATATAACCACATTCTTACAATACAAATGCAACTGGTCAATCAGATATTCTTATAAATTTTCAGTTTCATTATTTAGTTGGCAGTATGAAATGATGGATGGAGAAAAACATTAAACAATGATAGATAGAAGGGTGATATGGTCATTTCAATATGTATAAATCTATTTCACATCTTTTCATCCCAAAAATAGGCCGTAAGTTTTGGCTCAAAAAATATAGTGTTTTCACTCCTTTTCTTTAGCTTTACCCCTTTTCCATTTTCTAAAGAATCTTAAGAATATGACACTTTTTAATTGTCGTCACTTTCACTTTCTTCCTGTCCTTACATGAGATTAGAGAACACAAAGTTATCGGTCTTGGTAAAATGACTATGGCATAGAGTGTTAAAGAGCACGGTGATTCGTGAAGAGACACTATGGCACGCCGTTAGGGCTTTTTATTGCCCAATGGCGCCGCCATTGTGCACCCCACCGGCACCATTGCCACGGCATTCGGCATTTCGTGGGTGATACTACGACTTTAGTTTATTTATTTAGTTTTTGTGAGTGAGTTAGGTATTTTTTATGGTGTTTTATGGGATCTACATGCATCAATAACAGAGTAAAAATTATTGCCTGGAGATGGTGTTTTAGTTATTGGGTGTGTGTTGAGGTAACACACAAATAACAATTATTAGTGTGTGTTAGTGCACCTAGCTCTCTTATAGACGGCACTAGAGTTATTGCAGTGCTGGCCCACACATGTATGGACTCTGAGATATATGCATTTACTAAAGTTATCACCACGTCTTATAAGTTGAAACTCATATGTCTCTCATATAACCAGAACATTGGTCTGTCGTATTTGATTACTAAGGCCACAACCTCCTATAGCTGACTAGCAGGCCGTCTCATGGCTTTGGAGGCCCTGTGCCTTATTATGCTAAAGGTTCTTGAATAATATGTGCAACAAAATTGGTAAACATGACTAACTATGCACAATAAATTCTTTAATCAATTTGATAGTAATTCCTGTATTTTTTTTTGTTCTATTTATGATATATCTTATGTATTTATTTTTAATATAATCCATTCAAATTTACAAGAATAGTAAAATGTATATTTTAGTAAGAAAGACTAATATCAATGTTTGCCGAAAAAAAAGGATGATTAATAGCCGCCTAGGAGTTAATCGACCATCAACCTTTTTGATTTGTGTAAATTGGTCAAATAAATCGGTCAACCGTGGTCAACGACGGTCAACAGTGGTCAAAATTGTCAGAAACCTGCAAATCTTGCTGGAAATATCCAAAACTCGATGTAAACTTGTTTTAATCACCTACAGTCGATGTTTATATCTATTACAAGCTTTTTTTTTAAGAAAATCTTGTCGGGAATACCCAAAACTCACCTAAAACGCCAATCGGATTAATCACCGATTAATCCGCCGAAAGCGATTACAAGCTACAAGGAAGTTCACTGACCGATTAACGATTCCTGATTTTTGCAATTTTGACTAACATTGAGCTTTTTTCTAAATATATATATGTGTAGAAGTTTTTGAAACATAGTTATATCCAAAAACATTTGTTACAAATTGATGGTTACTTATCAAGATGAATTTTAAAGATTATATTTATCTATTCTATTTTTGGGTTGTTTTGACTTTTCTAAAAAAAAAGCCCTCTATAGGTAGGGATGACATGATTTGAACCCATGTAAAATGATGCTAAAGTGCTAAACAAAATACCTTAGAAACATGGCTTAATTGACCAACTATAATCTATAAGGGTTAAACCTGAAATTTACCAAAAGTAAAATAAAAAACCTTGGTTTTGTGTCATTCCCTTTGCCGGAACATATATCCATCTGCATATTTAGTCCAATAAAAACAATATTTAAGCTATGTTTCTCCGACTTAAATCATTAAATAGTAAAATTGTAAAACGTATTTACTCCTTCATAAAACACCATTTTACTGTACAAAGACGTCAAAAAATGAGTTTACTAACGCTACACATCTAGAGGTTAGGCCTTTAAGAAAATGGAGGCCCTATGCCGTCGTACACCTCACACATGCTTAAATCCGGGCCTGCTCACTAGCATGTGTATCAAATCGTTTATAACATGGTTGATTGGCTCAAGGTCACAAACCAAAAATGGTTCTTTTTATGGAATGTTGTATTGCAAATATGAAATTACACTTAGTATATTTATACTTGTGAAGACAGCAATTTAAAAATTGGTGTGGCACGAAATTTTCTAATGATAAATAGTGGCGGATATAATATTTTAAAACGGATCCAATATTTAAGAAATTGGTGTGGCACAAAATTTTCTAGTGATAAACATGTTAACAAATTTACATCGGTTCGTTACATAACAAATTATCTTTCGACGTTTCAAAGGTTGGAAGTGTAAGTTTTAGTGAATCGATTGTATTCCATGAATAAGTTCGGTACATGTGAATGAATAAATAAGATACAATATGGGCCAACGGGCCTAACCCACCAATACTAATCGTCTAACACTCCCCCGCAGTTTGAGCGGGAGGAGACCGAACACTCAAGCTGTCACGAAACTCAGCAAACAAGGCAGACGGTAACCCCTTGGTAAAAATATCAGCATACTGAAACCGAGAAGGAACATGTAGAACTCGAACTTGACCGGTGGCAACCAATTCACGAACAAAATGATCTGATGCTGAATGGGATTAGAGGACAAGTACACGGCACTCACATTATCACAATAAACAATAGTAGCAGAGGACAAAGGTGTATGAAGCTCACGAAGTAAATTCCGAATCCAACATGTCTCAGCAACAGCATTGGCAACACCACGATACTCAGCCTCAACACTGGAACGAGAAAGCGTAGGTTGACGCTTAGAGGACCAGGAGAGCAAGTTGTTGCCAAGAAAAACACAATAACCTGATGTAGATCGTCTTGTAGTAGGGCAACCCGCCCAATCAGCATCCGAATAAGCAACCAAGGACTCAGTAGTAGAAGAAAATAACTGTAAACCATACTCCAGAGTCCCCTGAACATACCGTAAAATCCGCTTGAGAGCATTGAAGTGAGGCACTCGAGGATCATGCATATATAGACAAACCTGCTGCACAGCATATGTAATATCAGGTCTAGTGAAGGTGAGATACTGAAGAGAACCTGCAAGACTGCGATATAACTTAGGATCAGAAACTGGATCACCATCATCACCCAATTTAGACTCGGTGTCAACAGGAGTCCGACAAGGATTACATCCAACCATATGTGCACGCTCCAAAATCTCCATAGCATACTTACGTTGTGACAAAAACATCCCAGAAGAGTCACGCGTAACCGACACACCCAAAAAATAGTTAAGAGCACCCAAATCAGTCATAGAGAACTCCTTATGCAAGGAAGCAATAATCTGCTGTAATAAACTATCAGAGGAAGCAGTGAGCACAATATCATCCACATATAGTAACAGAAAAGCAGTATCAGCACCCTGTCGGTAAATAAATAAAGAAGAGTCACACCGACTTGGAGTAAACCCAACAGTAGTAATATAAGTAGCAAACCGCTGAAACCATGCCCGAGGTGCCTGCTTAAGACCATAAAGAGACCTCTGTAATAAACAAACATAATCCGGATGCTCTGGATCCCGAAAACCAGGAGGTTGATGCATATAAACAGTTTCAGCTAAATCTCCATGTAAAAAAGCATTCTTGACATCAAGCTGGTGAACAGGCCAATGTCGAGAAATAGCTAAGCTAAGAACAGTCCGAATTGTACCCGGCTTAACAACCGGACTAAAAGTCTCATCAACATCAACTCCCTCAATCTGGGTGCTACCGTTGGCAACAAGACGTGCCTTGTACCGACTAAGAGTGCCATCAGCCAAATACTTATGGCGAAATAACCACATACAACTAACAACATTAACACCCTCAGGTCGAGGTACACGTTTCCAAGTTTTATTCTTAACAAGTGCATTATACTCATCATATATAGCATTTCGCCAATGTGGGTTAGTAAAAGCATCCTTATATGACCTAGGTAAAGGAGAAACAGTAGACACATGACCAGCATACTTAGGATTAGGACGAGTAGTCCCGACACGAGAACGTGTGACCATGGGATGAGTAGATACAATAGGTGGAGGTGTAGGAACATGAACAGGATCGTTTGGTGGAGACGGTGGAGGTGCAGGAACAGGAATAGGATCGTTTGGTGGAGACGGTGGAGGTGTGGGTGGTGTAGGTGATGCAGGTATAGTGACAGGTGGAGGTATAGTTGGGTTTAAATTAGGACCAATAGGTGTGGTGTTGATAATAGTGGAAATGAGATTGGAAGAATCTTCCAAAAAATCATAGGAGGGGGTGGGAGTGGATTGGTTGGACTGAAACGGAAAAACCGTCTCATCAAAGGTAACATGACGAGATATGATAATTTTATTG
The DNA here is from genome assembly GCA_014162995.1 of Artemisia annua. Lineage (NCBI taxonomy): Eukaryota > Viridiplantae > Streptophyta > Magnoliopsida > Asterales > Asteraceae > Artemisia > Artemisia annua. The sequence goes on along the minus strand of LBNU01030225.1, from coordinate 28,187 downwards.
GTGTTAAGATCAAGGCAACGATAGCCAAAATGATTGGCAGCGTGTCCCAGAAAGATTGCAGGTGTAGCACGGGGTCCTAATTTGTGGTTGGTATCTATATGTGGGTAACAAAGGCATCCAAAGACACGAAGAACACTATAATCAGGTGTAGCACCAAAAAGTCGGGTAAAGGGTATTTCATTATTAATGGCACGAGAAGGTAATATATTCAATAAATAAACAGCCATATTAAGTGCCTCAGTCCAATAGTTGGGTGGTAGGTGTGCTTGAAACAATAAAGTGCGAATAAGGTTATTGATGGTACGAATCATGCGTTCAGATTTTCCATTTTGTTGAGATGTACGAGGGCAAGAAAATCTAAATTGGATGCCATGGGTGGAAAACAATTTATGAAATGCAGTATTATCAAACTCACCACCATGATCACACTGAAACGATTTAATTTCACACTTAAACTGAGTACGAACATAACTACGAAACAATTGAAATTTAGACAAAACATCAGATTTATTCATTAACGGATAAACCCAAACATACTGAGAATAATGATCCAAAAACAAAACATAATACTTGAAACCAGAAAGACTCGGAATTGGAGATGTCCACAAATCCGAGTGAACAATGTCAAAACAAGAAGTAACAGAACTAGACGAACTAACAAACGGAAGCTTAACATGTTTACCAAGCTGACAAGCATGGCAAAGAGCGGGAAGCTTCTCTTTATTACAAGAAATAGAATCACTAGACATAAGACGCCGCAACACTTCACTCCCTGGATGTCCAAGTCGTTGATGCCACGTATACTGACTGGTAAGATAAGCTTGAGGAATGGGAGAAGGCTTCGTAACAGGATAGAGATCACCCGTGCTATCACAACGGAGGAGTACCCGTCGAGTTAGGAAGTCCTTCACAGAAAAACCAAAAGGATCAAATTCAACAGTGCAATAATTATCACGAACAAATTGACGCACAGAAATTAGATTTTTGACAATGTGAGGAGTGATTAAAACATTATTTAAACGAAGAGGACGAAAAGGAGTAGACAAAATACTATGACCAGAGTTAGTGACGGGAATGAAACGCCCATCACCAACCGCAACAGACGGATAGATGCACTCATTAAGAATATAACTAAGACTATGTACAGAATCATTAAGGTGAGAGCTCGCACCTGTATCCATATTCCAGTTGCCAGCAGCCGGTTCCTGAAGAGTGGTGGTATTAAAGGCATTTGGTAAAAGAGTCTCTTGACCCGAACCCTGTGAACTTGATGCTAGTAGTTGACCCGGGTGAAAACCGGCTGGTGAGAGTCCTTGCTGAACCATACCTGGGCCGAACTGAACCCCAGGTTGTGAACCTGCAAACTGAACCCACGGAAAAAAGAAAAAAGGAAAAAGTTAGGGTTTGTGGGGATCGACCAATAGGCTTGATACCATGTAAGTTTTAGTGAATCGATTGTATTCCATGAATAAGTTCGGTACATGTGAATGAATAAATAAGATACAATATGGGCCAACGGGCCTAACCCACCAATACTAATCGTCTAACAGGAAGCGGTTCCTAAGACTGCAACTTCTATTTATGATTCACGTAGTCAACTATGATGGAAAATGTATGTGTAACATATAGCAATTTAAAATTTTATTTAACAATTAAACATGCGGTTAATCAAATTAAAGCATACAATTTAGACAGCCCATGTAATACACGGGTCATAGGTGGTGCTTGAATTCGACTTAATTGACTTAATATGAAAAAAACTGAATTAATTAAGTCATATAAAAACTGTTTGTTAGTGACTTAATAAAGAAAAATGACTGAAAATATTAAGTAATAAAACTGAGATTTTCTGCATTAAGTCATCTGTTAATTAAATATGTTAATTAAATATGACTTAATAAAAGAAGTTAACAAACAAGCCCCGAGAGTGTCTATATTAAGTCATCTCTTAATTAAACATGACTTAATAGAAAATTTTAACAAACACGCCAAAGTAGTTAATTCAACAATTATACTTTTCTCATCTTTTCTTTACTACCTATAAAGGAAAAAGAGTCAAAGGTGAAAGTGAAAAGTCAATAATGTTGAAATGTTGAAATGTTGAAATCTTATTAAAGGAAATTATGAATATAATTAATATTATTATTAAAACACCCAATTACTTAAAAGTATAATGATTCATTCACATTGTACAACCAACTAAAAACATATCTACCAAATTAAATACAACCAATTAAAACACAAACCGGGTTGACCCGGGACGCTTCAAACCCGACGGGTTGAGCCGGTTTAATTTGACCCAAGTTCACCCGATTTAAATTGACCTATTTTTCGACCGGAACGGTTCAGTCGAACCGGGTTTCAAAACATTATCCATTACTTAAAAGTACAATAATTTATTCACATTGTACAGCCAATTAAAAACATATCTATCAAATTAAATACAATCAATTAAAACAAAAACCGGGTTGACCCGGGACACTTCAAACCCGGACGGGTTGAAACAGTTTAATTTGAACCGTTTTCGACCCAACCTAGCAAGTTGACCCGGTTTAAATCGATCTATTTTTTGCCTGGAACGGTTCAACCGGTTGAACCACCCGGGTTGAACCAGGTTTCAAAACATTATGTTAAATTTCCAAATCTTCAAACTTTTATTGTTTTTCGTTTATAACCTAAATTTTTTTTTTATCAATAAACTATCTGTCGCTATAAAATCCCGTTGCTATGCACGGGTACTCGTCTAGTTTAATTAACTTCAAAATTTAACAAAACAAACATATAGCAGGCACACCATAAACCATTTACACCAACCCACACCACATACCACCCCCCTTAACCAAACCAAAAAGCCCCTTGTAAATAAATCAAAGTCATCATCCTCACCGTCCCTTTTCTCCGATCACACACCTAACCTTTTCCGACCACCAAAACAAACACACACACAAACACTAAGGTTACAAAACCATCCGATGTCGTTAACGAATGTGAAAATGTCGGAAGATGTATGGTTAACGTGTGTAACTCATGCATTAACTACTGAAACTGAAGAAATTATGGGCCTTTTGCTTGGTGATATTCAGGTTCATTCTTTATTCTTTTTTATTTTACTTTTTACAACTCTTTCTAGGGTTTTTTTTTTTTTTTTTTTTTTAGGTTTTATAGTTACTTGTATGTATGTATGGGTTTATTTATTTAACTTGATATTGCGCGTCCCAAAATAAGTGTCCACTAGATAAAAACAAGTACAGTTTACTTGCTCGGTCTCAAAATAAGTGTCCACCAGTTAAAAGGAATGCACTTTTTAGAAATGTACAATTAGTACACTACTCACTTTATCAAGGGCGGACCCAGTACCCTAAGTCATCAGGTTGCGCGAAATAAAAGATGAACTAAAATGTACGATTTCTTTAAAACTAGGAGACATATTAAGAAGGGATGTGTTTCTTTTGACGTATTAGTGGACTAACTAAACAAGACATATATTTGTGTGATGCAAAATTTCTGGACCAGGTTCATTTTATTTTAAAGAAATCGAGATTTTTAACGAAAATTTACACTAGACGGCTAACATCCATCAGATTCTGGGAACCCCCCTAGGTCCTCCCCTGCACTTTATCTTTCTCAAAATAAGTGTCCACTAGATTAAACGAACACGCATATAAAAGAATACAATTTTAGAAATGTTCAATTCTTGCATAAATCTTTCTCTATCTAAAAAAGTAGTATCCACTTGATTAAACGAACACACTTTTAGAAATGCGCAATTATTACCGTCTTAGAAATGTGCAATTAGTACATTGATCACTTTATATTTTAGTATCCACTATATAAAACGAACACATAGTGAGAGGTAAACAGCCATGATGTGGCCACACTGACCTTCCCAAAAGAAAAAAAGGAGGGCTTTACCTAGTTTGTGTTCAGTGTGGCGGTGGGCTCAAACCCCGTGGATTAGTCGGCCCAAAAGTCAGAAACAATGGTTACCCCAAAAGAAAGAATGTGCAATTATACACTGTTTAGTATGTAAATGTGGAAATTACTTATGAGTGGAAATGCTTTTAGATGTACTATTAAAGCAATTGTGTGATTCGGTGTTGATAAGGATAGAATCATAGAATGAGAAAGTTTGTATCTAAATTTGGAAGTGGANTTGTATGTATGTATAGGTTTATTTATTTAACTTGATATTGCGCGTCCCAAAATAAGTGTCCACTAGATAAAAACAAGTACAGTTTACTTGCTCGGTCTCAAAATAAGTGTCCACTAGTTAAAAGGAATGCACTTTTTAGAAATGTACAATTAGTACACTACTCACTTTATCATGGGCGGACCCAGTACCCTAAGTCATCAGGTTGCACGAAATAAAAGATGAACTAAAATGTACGATTTCGTGAAAACTAGTAGACATATTAAGAAGATATGTATTTCTTTTGACATATTAGTGGACTAACTAGACAAGACATGTATTTGTGTGACACAAAATTCCGGGACCAGGTTCATTTAAGAGAAAGCAGTATTTTTAACGAAAATTTACACTAGGCGGCAAACATCCATCGGGTTCCCGGGAACCCCCTAGGTCCACCCCTGCAGTTTATCTTTCTCAAAAAAAGTGTTCACTAGATTAAACGAACACCATCTAGAAATGCAAAATTATTACATTGAGCATTTTCTCTATCCCAAAACAAGTGTTCACCTGATAAAAAAGAATACAATTTTAGAAATGTGAAATTTTTGCATAAATCTTTCTGTATCTAAAAAAGTAGTATCCACTTGATTAAACGAACACACTTTTAGAAATGCGCAATTATTACACTGTCTTAGAAATGTGCAATTAGTACGTTGATCACTTTATATGTTAGTATCCACTATATAAAACGAACACATAGTGAGAGGTAAACAGCCATGATGTGGCCACACTGACCTTCCCAAAAGAAAAAAGGAGGGCTTTACCTAGTTTGTGTTCTGTGTGGCGGTGGGCTCAAACCCCGTGGATTAGTCGGCCCAAAAGTCAGAAACAATGGTTACCCCAAAAGAAAGAATGTGCAATTATACACTGTTTAGTATGTAAATGTGGAAATTACTTATGAGTGGAAATGCTTTTAGATGTACTATTAAAGCAATTGTGTGATTCGGTGTTGATAAGGATAGAATCATAGAATGAGAAAGTTTGTATCTAAATTTGGAAGTGGACAACTATTTTGGAACAAACTCAAATAGAAATATATGGATACCTATTTTGGGATGAAGGGAATATTTAATATTATCGTATGTGATGTGATTAGACTTTGCAGGAAATTGTGTTTAGTTGTTAGAATTAAGTAGATAAGTTTGTGAGGTATTAGTTTTAAAAGTATTGTTTAAGTGTTTTGATCAGATTACTTTGGGCTTTGTTATTAGTTATTTTGCTGCTGTGAAGTGAGTATATAAGTTAAAATTACTATTAAGGTTTATATTTCGATTTTAGTTTAGGGCGTTCTGCATATGAAGAATGAGGGAAGTAAGAAGTGACTTAAGAGTTTGACATCCTGTGTTTGCCGTTTTGGATGTGTGTTCTGGCTGCCCTCTCTAGCACATTATATTTCCTATGCCTTTATAAATGCTATCGTTCCAGATAGTCTTCTTTTCACTAGTTTCCGTGTTTCCAAAACAACACCTTGGTTGCTTCACATGGTGATAAGATTTCTGTAGAGTCCTAATGATGTCTGAAATAGGATTAAGTTCTAAGTGAAATGGAAACTAGGTGGCTTTTTATGAATGTTGGTGTTTGATACGGTTTAACTTATAGAGATGCTTAGTTGCTTATGATGTATTTATTATTGTGCTGTTGCTCACTAATTCTGTGTTAATAAACTGAGGTGTTTCAAGTTAGGATTATACTTTGGTATCTATAGTTATGAGTTATTGTCCTTTGTGCCTAAGAGTAATATGTCTAATTGGTTTTCTTATATGCAAATTTGCAATAACAGCAATCCAAGAATGGAAGTGTGACTGCCTTGATTTGGGGAGCATTGCCACAACCACGGTCTGATAGGCAAAAGGACCGCGTTGAGACAAATCCTGAGCAGTTAACAGCTGCATCAGTTCAGGCTGAGATATCCTTTAATGAACTTACTTATATTTCTTATTTTGTTAGTTCGATAAACTTCAATTATTTGAGTGTGTTACTCATCTTATATCTATATCTATACCACTATATAAAGCATTTAAGTTGTGGGTTCCACCAAAAATTAAGATAAGGAGCTCCAATTATGAGTGACATGTGTCACTTCTCAACAAAAAAATCACCTTTATTTTCAAATTGAAATATCTTTTGATCTATTTATTTTTTTAATGATCTAATTTCACCGTATTTTCTGAAATTTTGTGCTCTTTAATTCAACATCCATTTTGATATATTTTTATAAGTTTTTAGTTTTTGCATTTTTAATGGGTTATTTTGATTCAAATTTAACTTTTGGGGGAGTGTTTGACGGTTAAGAATTGTGAGGGTCTTTATGCGAGAATAATAATGTCACGGGAAAGTTACGAGAAACCCAAACAAAAACATACAACGAACACATATACTTTCAGAGTGTTGTGTAACGAATTCACTAAATGGATACGGAATTGTGGGAGAGTTGGATTAGCAATTCATTCATTATATTTCTATTATAACTATATTTTTTTCGCCGCCGCTGAGCGCGGGTATCCAACTAGTTCTACTAAAAAGAGTTTAAACTGCATTTGGATTAATCTCTCTTTAACATTTTTATAAAAGCATTGAGTAAATGCAATGGAACTTGGTGTCTATCAAAGCCCGTAAAGGGTATATGTTATTCTTTAAATATATTCGTCTTTTTGATTGGGGTGAGGGTGGGAGAGATTGAAGGTGAGAAATGCTTGTATTTGTTCCCTTAACTCCATAACACAAAATGACAGTAGAAACTGGAATTACAACAAGGGTGATCGGCTGGTATCATTCACATCCGCATATCACAGTCCTTCCTTCTCATGTTGGTAAGTGTTTGTATCCTGCTACTAATCTTTAACCGAGAGTTTATTGTTTTATAAAGATGTTGGCTTCAAACAGTTGATGTAGTGTCTAAATAAGGAGCTATCCATGAAATATGTTTATAACAAAAACCATATCAACCCAGCCACCAGCTGTGGCACAAAGCTCAAAACTTGAATTTTAGGGGTCAACTTGTTAACTATTTTAGTATTTTCATACGTTAGAAGCAAGACGATCAAAACGGTTGATAAATAAATGGGAAATGTAGAGATTAGAGACTTCAATCTAAACTTTGAACCTTATATGCTCCTGTGTAATACTTCATTTTAATTGCAGTTTGGGCTCTTAGTGATAAACATGTTCCATATGTTTACGATTCAACACAAGTAAATAACTGTTTGTAATAACAGTTGTTAGTTTATTTAGTGCAGTAGATTAGAAAACCGAGAGCAATATTGGCTTGATGAAACATGAAGTTGTAACTTATTACACTCTGTTTTATTAGTAAAAGGGTGATCACCAATAACTTGCATTCTAAAATATCTTAGTTGGGGTTACAGAATTTAACAGACCAATAGTGTTTCTGTGACACACTTTTATAATAATCAATATATGCTTAATATTAACCACCACCAAATGGCCTAGTGGTAAGGCACTTGATCTCCTCACAAGAGGTCAAGGGTTCAAACTTCACCAGGTACAAATTTTGGGTTGTCCAGGGAGGGGTCGGAAATGGTCGCAGGATACTCCGGTCAGGTCGCGTACATCTGAGTCGAAGCCTCGCCCTCCCCGTTTACCCAATATATGCTTAATATTCTTGTTTTCTAAGCATGGAAAAGATTGATAGGCAACTGTAACCTGCTCATCTGTTTATGATAGTATATATCTCTTTCTTCCTCTGAATCAAGATGTATCATTGTGTCTATTGCTTATGCAGATGTCCGGACTCAGGCTATGTATCAACTTCTAGATTCTGGATTTATAGGATTGATTTTTTCATGCTTCAATGAAGATCAATACAAGGTTTTAAATTCAACTACAACAATTTTGAACTATATTCTAGTTTATTACTTCAAAATTTTTGCTAGTGACTCTGTAATAAAACAAATTTCTTCCTTTTTATTTTTTTTGGCAATCTTTATGACTTGGAATAGAGTACGCCTATGGTATGCCCATTAAGTCGGTAACAGTAAACTAATTTCAGTTAATTATAATTTTGGAGTCATATATACAATCTCTTTTACCTTAATAGTGTACGGAAAATGACGCCATTGTATTGGATATATAAAAAGACAATTCTTCAAATGCGTCTTAANCTTGAATTTTAGGGGTCAACTTGTTAACTATTTTAGTATTTTCATACGTTAGAAGCAAGACGATCAAAACGGTTGATAAATAAATGGGAAATGTAGAGATTAGAGACTTCAATCTAAACTTTGAACCTTATATGCTCCTGTGTAATACTTCATTTTAATTGCAGTTTGGGCTCTTAGTGATAAACATGTTCCATATGTTTACGATTCAACACAAGTAAATAACTGTTTGTAATAACAGTTGTTAGTTTATTTAGTGCAGTAGATTAGAAAACCGAGAGCAATATTGGCTTGATGAAACATGAAGTTGTAACTTATTACACTCTGTTTTATTAGTAAAAGGGTGATCACCAATAACTTGCATTCTAAAATATCTTAGTTGGGGTTACAGAATTTAACAGACCAATAGTGTTTCTGTGACACACTTTTATAATAATCAATATATGCTTAATATTAACCACCACCAAATGGCCTAGTGGTAAGGCACTTGATCTCCTCACAAGAGGTCAAGGGTTCAAACTTCACCAGGTACAAATTTTGGGTTGTCCAGGGAGGGGTCGGAAATGGTCGCAGGATACTCCGGTCAGGTCGCGTACATCTGAGTCGAAGCCTCGCCCTCCCCGTTTACCCAATATATGCTTAATATTCTTGTTTTCTAAGCATGGAAAAGATTGATAGGCAACTGTAACCTGCTCATCTGTTTATGATAGTATATATCTCTTTCTTCCTCTGAATCAAGATGTATCATTGTGTCTATTGCTTATGCAGATGTCCGGACTCAGGCTATGTATCAACTTCTAGATTCTGGATTTATAGGATTGATTTTTTCATGCTTCAATGAAGATCAATACAAGGTTTTAAATTCAACTACAACAATTTTGAACTATATTCTAGTTTATTACTTCAAAATTTTTGCTAGTGACTCTGTAATAAAACAAATTTCTTCCTTTTTATTTTTTTTGGCAATCTTTATGACTTGGAATAGAGTACGCCTATGGTATGCCCATTAAGTCGGTAACAGTAAACTAATTTCAGTTAATTATAATTTTGGAGTCATATATACAATCTCTTTTACCTTAATAGTGTACGGAAAATGACGCCATTGTATTGGATATATAAAAAGACAATTCTTCAAATGCGTCTTAAGTTTGAAGTTTGATCATGTTTGTAATATGATGTCAGGTTGGAAGAATACAAGTTACAGCGTTCCAGTCCTTAGATGGAAAGCAAAGTCAGGCGATAAAAGCTGTTCCTGTATCTCCCATCAATAAAAGTCCCTTTATAGATCTAGAATCTTCATTCAGTACAGAAAATTCACTCACAATTTCTGGCTCAACACTGGTAGACTCTCTAGAGCAAGATACTGGCGATTCAAGAGCTGCTGCAGGATCTTCAAAGGTATATTTTTCAATTTTGATTCTGGACAGTTTATACTGTTTATGAAGCGTTGATTACTTAGCATTAAGATTGGTAAGACATGGGGTCAACCCTGTTGAAACTGAGCAACCCTGCATGCAAAAGAGTTTCAAGTATCAATAGTTTAGGGTGAAACGTAAATGACTAGGTGATGGTGTACACAATGGGGGCCAGAGTAAATTATGGGTCTGCTGACCGCAAGTTACTCTTGTCTATCTTTAAATATCAAAAAGACACATCCATTTAAACCACTATTCTTCTTTATCCTCAGGGTTTCCATTTCACTGGTATATTTTGAGAATTATGTGCGTTAGTGTTCTGTACAAACAAGAAACAATTCTTAACGTATTGTCAATAATCTCTGTAGCTTTACTTCTATATCTTAGATCGAAAGCTTGCTGTATAATATGGGCACTGGTAATTGTGCATCTGTTCTCCTTACCCATTGACCATGATATGCCATTCTCTTTTCATATATCGACTTATCTGAATTATGCTTGGAGTTTGTTAGTCATCTTATGAAGTCACCACAGTCGATCTATTAAATTGGATTTATTTGTTGTTCTATATGCTTTTTAGGCTTCATCACTACCCAGATTACTTTGCCTCAAGCCCTTCGGATACAAATCTACCATCTAAGAACATACTTTACTGGTTATATGTCTTGTGTTTTCAGTTACATTATGCTTCTAACATCACTGATATTGATCTACATGATTCATCAGGGAAAATCATCTGCTTTGAAAGGTTTCTTTGCAAATGCTGACAGAGTAGGAGGGAACCACCCTACCGCCAACACAGAAAACTCAGTAGTTGATATTGATCCCATGGATATGTCTGAAAGCATGCAAGAGGCGTTGCATCGTTCCAATCTGGAAATGAGGTAATCATATGTTCGTCATCTTACAAACTTTTTCCTCCCATACTACTTGGTATACCTGTAAATCTGTAATATTGGCAGAAATGCTCTGATAGAGGTGGCAATGCTGACTTAACTACTCATGAATGGGTCAAACCGGTAGAAAGTCGGCCAAAGTATATTCTAAAATGCGTAAAACCTCCTGCACCTAAAACAAAATGCGATTTTAGTTGAAAATGGGTTAGTTTTGTATTCATGTTTCCCACAAATCTTTTTTTTTAAAGCAAATATTTTGGATTAGTTTTTTCAGGTTCAGATGACCAGTTTCACCTCGTTACCCGGCCCACCTGAACCACTCTTTTTGACACCTTTTTCTGTTGATGTTCTTTTTTCACTTCTGATGTGTTTGTATATTATGTGCATAACACAAATATGGACCTCTCTATTTTTGGCAGCGGCGCAGAATATGTCAGGAAAGAAGTTCCTCTTCATGTTTTACCAACCTTATCTCTTCTCAATCTTGAATCGTCTCTGACATCATTCACTGATTTACAATCAGTGTTATATGAGGAAGAGCGAACAGCATACCATCAAGCAATCTTACAAAATATGAGGTTCATAAGATACTTCTATCACATCATATATAATGCTTATCTTATGGGTCTCGTCTATTAAAAATCGACTGCTGTATACAATGCAGGGACGGGAAAGTCCATCCGCTTTCTTACATTCATCATACTTCAACCTATCAAGCTTCTATTTGCAAATTAATGGAGTATTGGTTAGAATTTTACAACTCTTACACTATAAGAATAAATAATTAGTTTTATCTTCCCAGCTCACTACATTAAACTTTTATTTGCAGCTTAAGTCCTGCCATAAACGCTCTTCAGGACCGTGTAAAAGAAAATGAGATTCGGGTATGGAAGTGCACCATTTCATCTCTAATTTAGCATTTCGAGTTAGTAAAGATAAAATTAAAATTGACTTTTTGAACTTGTAATTGGTTTTTACCAACTAACCACTGTTCTTGTGAAAATGCCAAAAGTTATATAAACTGCAAGAATGTGGGGACAAAGTATGGAAATGTAGATGCAAAAAGAATTATCATACTTTGACGTTTTCTTTCCAAAATTTCAATGTTCTCTTTTGTCTTTCATATTTGATTACTATAAGAATGATAGTTTCTTTGCAAAAGAAAGTCGAGTATTGGTTTGCGGTGTAGACCATTCAAACTAGGAAAACTGAAAAGATCATTAAATAAAGTTTATCAGTGACATATTAAAGACTTCTACCTATGGTTATCTGATACATATATTTTTGTGAACTAGTTGCGTATGCTTGCAAATGAAGCCAAAGTTCTGGAAAAAGAAAGCACCCTGAGGGTTGATTCAAGTTCAAGTTCTCCAAGGAATGTTTCATCTCATGGACATAGAGGATCACCCAAGGATTTATACAGTCCATTTGAATCCAACAGTCTGAGATCTGTTTCTGGTTCTAGTAGTCGTAGCAGAAGAGGTTCTTAGTTGTTTTCAGCAATTGTGATTAAGATCTTTTGCATATGCTGCAGCTTTTGGTTCATCAATGGTTTGGAATTGTATGATATCGGAATCATGTTTCATTAGGTAGCGATTGGATTGTAAATGGCGATCGAGTTACCTATGTATATTTTTTTGATCAAGGGTTAGGCGTCGAATCCGTCCATCAGAAAATATTATGTTAAAATGCGACTCAAACAGGGTTGTTGTCATTGCCATTAAATTTAATTTCCAAGTCTTCTCATTTGTGCATCAAAGTCATCACATGACTTGCAGAAACATCAGGAAACTGATGGTGGTTGCAGTCACCTTTGCTACCATGGACTTGCTGGTTCATGTTGAAAGTATGTAAAAACTCGAGCGGATTGGCATTTCTTAGCAGTGCTGGCGATCGTAAACGTTGGATCGCACACAATAAAATGTAGTTTTCGTCTTCGCCTTCTACATGTCATTTGAGTTTTGGAGAGTTGAATACACGAATAAGAGAATGTTTTACATAACCGCCTTGGCTGAAAGATACAAAGAAACATGATATTTCACAAGTATTTTTACAAATTAGGGTTACACTTCATCAACAAATAAAGCAATCTCACTTCCAACACAAACATGCGAATCTTCCCTAATGATGTCGGGATGATAATATTAGCCCAACGCCACCCCAAATCAAATGAAGCAAAAGTATAGCAGTCAGAAGATATTATGATGATCAATATCTTGTATTTTGTGGTAGGCCAGTCGAAAGAGGTGTGTGAAGATTGTGGCTCTGTTGGTTATTTCCAAGAGAATTCCTCACGGCTGTAGCCGCACCTTGGGCTAGGTTTGCTGCTCCCATGGCAGCACCTTGTGCTAGCCCCATTGCTCCAGCAGCCATGTTTGTTGCTCCATACGCCGTTGTGTTAACTGAGCCATTTTTCTGCATTTACATTGCAAGTTTAAGATAATGCGTGAGTGACACAAAATAACAAAACCTGTGATCTACAGAGAACGTACACACTTATATACGATGATATTTGTATCGAGATACATAAGAGAACATTTAATATAATGTATACCTGATTTATTAGACTAGAATTTTCGGTTTGTTCAGCAAAATCTTCTCTGCGCAACTATGACCAAATAAAACAGAAGCACACACAATACAATATGAAGGGTGAAAACGACAATTAAGTCACGTAGATTAAAGAAATTTCAGCGAACGTCGCAACCCATGAAGACGACATGTGGATTACCTGACCTTGTGATTGATCATCGTCGTCGTAGCTAAGCAAAGCTTGACGGCTCGCCATTATTTATGTGTTTCGACGTATCTTTAGGATTGCAAGTGAATCGAGAAATATGTTTTGTTAAGATTAATTGTTGGTTAGTTATAAGGTTGTGGAGGAGGTCAAAATGTGTATGTATGTAATGGTAACATATGACATTTTAATGGTTGGATAGGGACATATTTTTTGGATGGTGTTTCTAATGATAGGTAGATTTGGTCAAAGACATGTACGAATGATGTATTAGTACCTAAAAAACCGAACCTAAACCGAACCTAAACCGAAAAAGACCGAAGAACCAAAACCAAAAAAACCGAAACCGATTGAAAAACCGACGGTTCGGTTTCTATATTTTGAAAAAACCGAAGTTTTCGGTTCGGTTTGGTTTTAGCATTAAAAACCGACCAATAAAAACCGAACCGACATTTAAAATCAAAATGCATCTAAGACCGACATTTAACTATATCATGTCGAGTAACTACTCTTTGTTTCATATGCTTCTTGAACATGTCATTTAGGACGGATAATAAGTTCTCTTCTAGGGTGTTTCTGTTTTTATTAGGTTTTTATTTTTATTATTGTGTTGCTCTATAACACATAAACAACTCTCTTTTTTAGGATTTAATATAGTCATTTGTTTCTTATCGTCATTATTGTGTTTTTTTGTTTTGTTTTTCTTAATGGTTGTTTGGATTGTTTCTTTAAAGCTGTGAAGGTGTTATTTTATGATATATGTCAAATCTAATTTTAAAATGCAAAGCTCGAAAGATCATATAGAAACCGAAAAAACCGAAAAACCAAACCGAAAAAAACCGACAACCGAAAAAACCAAACCGACACAAAACCGAAACCGAATGGTTTCTAAAAATCAAAAACCGAAATATTTCGGTTCGGTTTCGGTTTTATACAAAAACCGAGCCAAACCGAACCATGCCCACCCCTATTATTAACCTCTTGAGAATTTCATCTTTAACATTTAAATGTTTTCAAACATTTTGTCGACCCATCGAGTCCGGTTAATCAACCTATGATCCTGTAGTCATCATTCAATATTTTTAGTTGGTTTGATCATCCGGCCGGCGGCAGATCCAAAAATCTTTAAAAGGGCTCATTTTTATTTTAAAAATTGCTAAATGTGAGCGTTTCGTGTTAAAAGTTATTATTTTTTTTGTAAAAGACGAAGAAAAAAAATTACACTACTTTTGATGCTTAAAGGTATGCACATGTATACCCTCTACCTCAAATATGTCCACCCTAATGTTACACATTCTCGACCTTTACGTCCAACAGTAATAACCTTTTCAATGCTTCTCTAATCCTTTCCTTTTTTACCTATTCTCAACCAACCGATATGCTCCTATATGTATAATCGGTCCAACGACACACACATATAGAACTTGATAATGCACATGCAAAACCCGAAGTAATCGTTACTTTTATCTGGTCTCCGAAGATAAGAATAGCAAGAGGTGGATATAGTATTTTTGTACAAACATTAGTATTAAACACCCAAACGACCATTCGGATAACATAAACTTATCTTTTTAACAAGGATAACATAGAGTAGGAGAAACTCAATTGCCCATAAACCAAGACCAATGATCGAATGTGTTTCAAACAAGCCACATATCTACACGTATCAACCAAAAACGACACATGTCACCTTATCACATCCCACACAACACTATAAATACCATTCGAACACCCCATAATTCCTCAAATCACCAACATTTCAATCCTACTAAAAACCCCAATACACATTCCACATTTGCAAATCACAAAACCAAAAATGGCATCACAAAACCAAAGTTATCGAGCCGGAGAAGCCCGAGGCCAAGCCGAAGAGAAAACGGGTCAAATGTTCGACAAAACTAAAAACATGAAAGACCAAACAAGTAGCTACTTGTCCGAGAAAGCTGGAGTGGCTAAAGAGAAGGCGGGACGTGTGGGTCAGTCTGCGAAAGAAAATGCCGAAATTGGGAAAGAAAATACAGGNCGAAGAGAAAACGGGTCAAATGTTCGACAAAACTAAAAACATGAAAGACCAAACAAGTAGCTACTTGTCCGAGAAAGCTGGAGTGGCTAAAGAGAAGGCGGGACGTGTGGGTCAGTCTGCGAAAGAAAATGCCGAAATTGGGAAAGAAAATACAGGAGGGGTTATGCAAAGGACTAGTGAGCAAGTGAAGAGTATGGCTCAAGGTGCTGCTGAGAAAGTTAAGGAGACTTTTGGAATGGCGGGAAGTGGCGAGGAGGATGAGTACGAGGATCAGGATTTGGCGCGTGGTGGCAGCACGAATGGTGCTGCCACCACGACTACTACCACTACTAGGACGGGCTTTTAGTTACTCCTAAGTTATTATGGTTCTAAGTTGTTTTCTTAGTTGTTTTTAATGTTGTTGTATTGGTATTGTGCGGTTTGATGTCGTTTTGTACCATGTAGTGAGTAGTTAGCTTGCTCGGGTCATTTCGGGTTTTATGTTTTGTTTACCATGGCGAGTGGTGATATTTGATGTACTTGCCATTGCTTTTATAATAAACGTATGTTTTTCCTCTTCTTACTCAATGCTACTTAATAAAGGCTTTCAAAAGTTAGAAGTAAAGATTATATTACTCAATGATAATATGATACTAATTTAGATATTTAACATATAATTGAAGAGATGAGATCAATATATAACTCATATTTGCTATAGAACCAATTATAGCAACCCATTTTTATTTTTCATTTTTTTAAAACAACATATCTTGCAAACGGTAAATCTTCAAGCTAAAAAAAAAAAATAATAAAAAATAAAATACGTGATTTTATGAACATATATGATCTTTTTGGGCGGACAATTAAAAAAAATTCGTCGAAAAAAAAGTCGTTGACACAATATTATAATGCCTATCTTATTAGAAAGTGATTTACTCTGTCGCTTTTTTTTTTTTTTTTTTTTTTTTTTTTTTTATTTTTTTTTTTTAGCTGAGATTTACCGTTGCAATACTGTTGTTTTAAATGAATGGGTTGTATATTGGTATCTATACATAATGGTTAATATATGGATCATCATTCTCTTTCCCCCACTTAATGGGAATCTAAATAACCATAATTTGTATTCAAGTCAAAATTAATATATCCATTTTTCGGGGAGTGATTGACGGGCTAAACAAATTGTGTTGAAGTAATCTGGTTCTCTTTATTTGCGAAGACCTTTTGATAGCCCATCTTAATTATGTCAAGTAAGCCAGATAGGAGTTAACGAAGAAGGGAATGGACTATCCTCTTCAAGTTTGAGATGGTAATACACTATGACTACCACAGGATTTGAAGGGCTTATAGCACCATCATTTATGAATTTAATAACATCCGACATGGCTCAAATTCAAAAGATATTGGTAACATATTTGATTATGAAACCATTGGCTCAAAACTCCCAATGTGATTCCACGAGCGCCAATACCAACTTGCGGTAGGCTAAGTCACAGTCTGTACTCCTTCGAGACTAGAAGAGGATCTCAATCCGCCCTTACAGCCGCGACGAAACCTAAATAACACATAACAACACACAAACTTTAAACAACACAGACAACGACATACCATACTCTTTCGCATAATGTATTGTTTAATACTTTAAGTGTCAGCTAATAGAACGGCTCACGGAAAATTGTGGGAGAGTCGGATTAGCAATAGGTTCACCGTTATACTTTCTCTATTAAGTAATATAGATTATTGTCTGTCGGTTGCGACCGCTCCATTCGTGTGCCGCACGCGCACAGGAATCTATCAACTAGCTGAATCTCGTAATCATTCACTCCTCGCCATACTCCACCCATTGTCCATGGTCTCTATTAGTAGCTTTGGAACCTCAGGACAGCACCTTAGCAAGATACTGAATACAATGACTCAACTTGTCGACATGTCCATTATTGCCTATAGTAACCTCACCTACCACTAGTAACTGTTTTCTTTTCCCAATTTCGCAATTTTCTTTCGCAGAACTGGCCACCGCTCCCGCCTTCTATTTGCAACCTCAGCTTTTCTCGACAAGTGCTACTTGTTTTGGTCTTTCAATTGTTTTTAAGTTTGGTCGCTTTGACCCGTTTTCTCTTCCGTTTGGCCTCGGGGCTATCCTGTCACCCTGGCTCGATATACCCTTTTGTGTTTGTTGTAGAACCATTTAAACGGTTGTGTTGTAGAGTTCCTCTTGAAATATTGTGCAATGTGTATAGATATGTGGTGTATGATTTTAGATTAAATGAGTTGATGCTTATGGCGTCTATTATGAGGAAATATAAGGAGACGGTTGTTCGAAATTTTTATAGTGTTGGTGGGGATGTACGGGAAAATGTTGGAATGTATCATGGTCTTCGTTTTGGTGCTATTACGTATTAGAAGGCATGATTAATTTGCATTTTGATAGGATCTGAAACATCATTACCTATCCACTGCATGTTATTTAGGTTTATTGGCACCGAATGAGGGAGTATTACTTTTCAACTTATTGTTATTGGTCTAATCATAATATTACCTTGTTAGAATATATATTAATAGATATAACTCGAATAATGGTGTTGATTTGCGGGTGTTTTATAAATGTTTGTACCAATATAAATAAAAATCAAAGACCGTTCCCTAGCTTGTTATGTTGATGATTCCTTATAAGGAGGCCAGGGATATAATTAAGTACGCGAATTCCTTCGGGGTTATTGGAGCATCCAAATTTGCATCTATTGATCACTGATTTTAAAATATGCTGTATCCGGTATATAGATCCCAGGATATTAATAACATAAATCACTCATTCTAGAGTGGAAGTATATAATCCCAAGCACTGTAGTTTGCAATAAGGTAATCTATTAAAAGAAGATAGGATCAGAGAAAAGATGAGTGGTTTATGTTTAATTTTGCATTGGACACCGTAAAACCTTAGAGAGAGATTCCCGCAGAATGGGTTAGTTAATCACCTTAGCAGTAGAGTGGGCTTGGAAGCGAATATTATTAAGGTCTCGGGGCTGGGAGCAATATGTAATTATTCTCAAAATGGATATGCACTCTGCAACTGTAGCCATCGATGGAAGATAACAAATTTCATGGTGCTTACGATATTAGAGAGTGTAAGTCTTATTTATCTACGTTCATCTTATCAGACCTAAAGTAATACAATCCAAATAATATAATACTATTATAATTCTGAAGAAGGACCGCTCCATTTAGCAAATTTTTAAAATATTGAACCTTTTAGATTTTTTGTCTTGCCCGCCGGCCGCCCGGGCACCAACAGTTGCATGTAGAAATAATTTAAGTAAACAAGCCAATTGCTTCCCTATATACAAGGAAGATTGATTGTTTAGAACAAACCTATATGATGAACATTACCCCAAGGTTTATTCTTGCGTTATTATAGGTTTCTGATTAAAGAACTGCGCGACCCTACCTCGATTTGTGAACGAAGTTGGTCGGTATTGACTAATCATCATGTGAGATTTGTAAGAGCTGAACCTGATCTTCCATGATGAGTAGTTATAAGTCAAATAGGAGTTTGGAATGGCCAAGTGGTTAATCCGGTGTGTGCTAGTCAAAGTCTTTATTGATAGAAACACCAGAGACGATTAATTACCCCGTTTTATTTTGATTATAGAAATATGTTTTGGTAGAGGATATTGTATCCCGGAGTTTTGTCATTGTCGATTCCTCCTACGTGATATGTATTAGATTTCCAGATAGGTCGGGTAAAGTTGTCAATTGGCCCAAAGATTAAAGAGCTAATTGTGAAGTAAGTCTTATGCATTTCCGTTATCTTCCAAATATTATTCTAGTCAAAGTTTTCCGGTTGGGTTTTTCGAGGTTTTTTTCGTTCTATATGATTCTTCGGACTTTGATTTTTTAAATAGATTTGGACATATTCATAAAATACAACCTTCAAAGCTTTAAAAGAAATCAAATCAACATAAGGGCCAGGTTAGTGGGTGTGATAAAAACATAAAAGAAAACCAAAAACATGCCCACCACCTGAGAAAGATTTGAGGAACGACATTCAAAAAGCTGATATGACAATAGGATCAATGATAATGATAATGTAAGAAATTATTACGCTTGCATAAAATACCAAGAGATGTGAGTCTTTTAATGGTGGTTTAATTAGTCATATCAGTCAAAAAGATACAATTAATTAAGTAAAATCTAATCAATTTTAGTGAAAAAATTCGGCTTAATTATATTGAAGTATAAAAGGCATCAACTGACCCTTAGTAATAAGAGGCGAAACTGGGTTTTCTAAATCCTGTATTCATTACTATGAATTAACATATGATGATTAGGACATGAGGTTATACAGAAAGTAGAGTTATTTGAGAATATACAAATCCACGAGTTTGTAACTATTGACAATTTATGTATTGTGCATTATTGTTATATGTAAAATGTCATAATTGAGTGTCTTAGGATGGCTATGATTTTAATTCTTTTTAAAGGGGTTCGTGGATCAGTAAAGATATAGATGTGTATTCGCTGAGTTTTAAATGCTAAAATAGGTGTATGGAACTAAAACCGAGCTATAAAGATAACTGATTCTGTTTATCAAGTAATAATATAGATAATAAAGCCGAACACTGTCTAGGTATTTCAAGGTCAAGTTTCTGTATTATTGAGTGGTGTTTAATATGGTTTCTGAGTTTGTGTTACTTCTTAGTCTTTTTCTCCGTGTTTGGTTGTATGGCGTATGTTGTCTTGATGGTTTAATTTCGGTTTTTTAAATATAAGGGAAGTAGAAGAGTTATCTTTTATGACCTTGAACTAAGGTATAGGAAGGGTAAAATACAATATCGCTTTCTGATTCGAATGTGGTTCTTTTCAATTCAAGTAGATAAGCTTTACTACCCGTGATAGGTTGTTCGTATTAAGAGAACTATAACACTGTGCATTCGGGACAAAAAGGCAAAGTGGAGTATGCCAAATTTTAGCCATTCGTCTTGAGTTCACAGGCTAATTCCTAACCATTAAAATGTCAATATATTAGTTTAAACCAATACAAATATATTATATGATGTTATATGATCAATAAGCTTTGTTACATAGTTTTTCGTACTAACCTCACCTACCACACAGTGTAATTAGGATTCATGGTTTAAGTGTTTAACCAATATCTGCAGGATTTTGATTCATTTAGAACAAATTTACATATGAGATTTGGCTCGGATGATCTCGTTGCGAACTCCTCTTAAAAGNCGTATGATTTGATTTTTACAAATCACATATGATTCGAATCATATGTGATTTGTAAAAATCATATATGATTCGTAAAAATCAAATATGATTTGATTTTAACGAATCACATATGATTTTTACAAATCATATATGATTTTTCTGGGCGGAAATTTTGAAAAAAAAAAGTTCGTCGAAAAAAAAAGTTCGTCGAAAGTATATAACAATGCATGTCTATAGAAAGATAATTTAATTCTCGTCGCGATGGTATTTTTTTTTCGCGTAACGATTTACGAGTTGCGAGATATTTAATTTTAAAAAAAAAGGGTGAAAGTTTATTTTTTTTTTTATTTTGATGAAAAAATGAGTGGCTAAGATCGCTTGATTGGATCTTTTAGCTATAATTGAAACGTATGAATATATTTTTAAACAATGATACATCCATGATGGTAGAAAAATGTATCTCATGAAGAACTTTAAAACAACACTATTAGTCCAAAATCAGTTTAGACAGCTGAACATCGCCTTGTCCTTGGGCAAGAGTCAATTCACACTGACCTTATGTTTAACACAGTTTCTTTTTATCACTTTATGTTCCGTGTTTTTTGTCAATTTAATACTTTTGACTTGTTAAACTTTATATTTTTTGTTCCGCACTCTTACAGTTTTATTACTTTTAAAAATAAAAAAGGTCTTAATAACCTATCCCTAAAAAAAATCATGGGAAGACAATTAAGTACTTGGTGTAGCCACGTACACCCTACTCCCGCCCTACTAGGAAAAGCTTGCTAAAATCTCGCTCGACATCCTCATTCTCTTCCTCTTCATTGCCTTGTATATCCATCAATCACGGGAATCATTTGTCGAATAGAATGTTGTTGATATGTCATACGAGTATGTAATGGGTAATTTTGTCTCGTAGACTTTATTGTCGATCCTTTTGAGCATTCGAAACGACCATCAACCTGCGGTTAAAGCTTCCCATTCCTCCCAAACTTTTATGAAGAGTACAATATAATGCAATGAAAAACAATGGAAAAAAGATACGATGCTTAAAAGTTAAAACGATTGAGTTTAATAATATTTAAATTTACTTTTTAGCTATTATTAATTATTCGAAAACATGTTTTTGCTAATAGGTGCATATAAGAAATTAAAATTTGTATTTTTTATATAAGAAAAAGTATACTATGAAAGAAAATTTCATTTGAGTCCCTTGACACCACGGAACACCCCTAGCTAGCTCCTCCTTTAGGTGGAAAACGGCCCTTCCCTACTCGAGTCCACACCAAGTCTCCTTATTTAAGTGCAAGTCTCTTGCGATGAGTATCAACCCACCTTTTATATTCCTGGTTATATTTTTCATTGTGAGCTCGAACTTGTGCGTTTAGCTGATGTACTTGCTGAGCTTTACTCCACTAGAACTCAAATGTGTTAAAATATGAAGCATCAAGTGGTGTGAGGTCAAGCCTTATGAGAGTTTACAGAAAAGATTAAGATTTTAAAAATTAAAGCATTCTCAAAATACCTTTTAAAATATGCTCTAACTTGTAACTTGAGTTTTGGTTTCAGTTAGTAAACTAGTTTTACTGGACATAACATGTATATCTTTTACGTAATCTAAGGGCCCGTTTGGTTTGTAGATGGATTTAGGATTGAATTTGTATTTAATGTATGAGAGGAGAAATGCAAAAATGTTGTTTATTTACTAAAATATAATTGAGAACGGATTTTAAGTTTATCATTATTATAATATCAACAAAAATAGTACTAGTACTAAATATAGTAAAGAGAGAGAGAGAGAGAAAAAAAATAAAAAATAAAATAAAAAAGCTACTAAGTGACAAATACGTGGCCAGCAAAAACGGATTCCACTTCAAAAACCCACCTCCTAGGTAGGTATTATACATGCTCGAGTATTTTCTTTGAATCCAATTTTTGGGTCCCACAAATTGAAACCAAACACTTCATATTACCATGATGTCCATATCTCATCCCTAACCCCTCAACCAAACGCCACCTAAAATACTGAAAGATAGATCATCAGACCATATGTAATGTTGACCGCCTAGAGACCAACACCTTCACTGTCACATCAACTTTTTTTTTTTTTTTTTTTTTTTTT
>LBNU01030223.1:204576-217353 GCA_014162995.1 Artemisia annua | reverse complement strand
TTTTTTTTAATTTGTATTATTTATTAAAATAATTGATATGTGATTTAGTGATGTTTAAACCCAAACATTTTTCAAGCAGTTTTACTCATTTATTAATAGACAGTTTTTTATAGTTTTCTGCTTCGTAGTTTTTGTATTTTAATACTTTTAACTTATCAATAATTTATAATTCTTTTTTTATTTGCAGTTTTATAATAAAAGCAAAATTATAAAAATAGAAAAAAAATAAAATAAAAATAACAGATGTGCGAATGTGTGTGAAACTTAACTCGAGATTGACAAGGTTGACTCAAGTACGGGTTGTAAGTATATAGAGTAAAATGTGATCCCTAACTAGTTAACTGAATCATATTGAATGTCGTGTTCTTTATCGCTTTGTGCTTATATGATTCACGTTATCTTTTCATGATTTATGCAATAAGGAATCAAGACTAAAAAGTAACCGGATTCACAAAAACTGAACTACTCAATATAATATAGGGGCTTTAGCTAAAAATAAGTTTACTTCTCATCTTTACTACATATCTATACTACATATAAAGGAAAAAGAGTCAAAGTGGAAAAGTGAAAAGTCAATATTGTTGAAATGTTGAAATGTTGAAATCTTATTAAAGGAAATTATGAATGTAATTAATATTATTATTAAAACACCTCATTACTTAAAAGTACAATGATTTATTCACATTGTGCAACCAAATTAAATACAACCAATTAAAAACTTTCTTTTCTTAATGACAATTAGAATATTTCTTAATCTTCTTCTTAATCTCATTTTACAAAAGACAACAAAACCAGATCTCCCACAATCCTTCCCAAAATCATTCCCAACATTCTCTTACATTATTCTCAACACCCCCTTAATCTGATATCTGGTAAATATTAAACATGTTGAGACCTTTTACCAAAAAGTTGTGATGTAATGTATCCAACCCCTTTGTAAATATATCTGCAATTTGATTTGCAGAATCTACTTTAACAGTTTTGACCACACCATTTAAAATTTTTTCTCAAACAAAGTGCAGGTCAATCTTGAGATGTTTGGTTCTTTCATGGAAAACAGGGATGGCAGTTATCTTAATAGCTGAATTATTGTCACAGTGAAGAGATATTGGTAAAAGACCATTAATCTCAAGATCTTTTAAGATTTTTAATATCCAAGTTACTTCACTGGTTACTGAAGCAAGAGCTCTATACTCTGCTCAGTAGAGCTTTTTGAGAGAGTAGGTTGCTTTTTACTTTTCCAAGATACTAGAGACCCATTCAAGAAAACACAATAACCAGTGACAGATCTTCTAGTCACAATGCATTTAGCCCAATCAGCATCAGAATAAGCAAGAAGGGATATACCAGAGTTCTTAGTAATGTGAATACCCAAACCTGGAGCACCTTTTAGATACCTAAGTATCTTAAAGGCTATTCTGAGATGAGATCTGAGAGGAGAATGCATGAATTGGCTTAAACAATGAACAGCATAAGAGATATCAGGTCTAGTATTGGTTAAGTAATAAGCTTTCCCATAAGCTTCTGATAATCACTAATATTATCAAGTAAAGGATCATTATCAGTAGCTTGATTAGAGATAACAAGTTTAGATTGCGAAGGAGTTTTAGCAGGTTTGTAGCCACGCATACCATACTCACTTAAAAGGTCTAAACAATAGTTTCTTTGATTTAGACAGATTCCCTTTTCAGTATCAGCAACTTCAATACCAAGAAAATATTGTAACTTCCCTAGATCTTTAATCATAAACTTGGTTTTAAGGAAATCTTTGAAGTTGTTGATTTCAGCAACATTATTCCCAGTAATAATAATGTCATCCACATAGACAAGTAATGCAATAAACACATCATTTTTAGACTTAATGTATAAAGAATAATCACTTTTACTTTGAGTAAAGCCATTTTCACTAAGGGTAGATGTAAGTTTAGCATTCCATTGTCTAGGGGCTTGTTTTAGACCATATATCGACTTTTTAAGTCTGCACACTCTGTTATCATCTTCAGGGAAGAACCCTTCTGGTAATCTCATGTAAACAGTTTCATCAAGATCACCGTAAAGAAAAGCATTGTTAACATCAAGTTGAAAAATGGGCCAATCATTTTGAAGAGCAATATTAAGCAAGCATCTAACAGTGACCATCTTAACCACAGGAGAGAAAGTTTCCTCATAATCTACTCCTTCTTTTTGATTAAACCCTTTGGCAACTACTCTAGCCTTGTATCTATCTATTTCTCCATCAGACTTGTACTTGATCTTAAACACCCATTTACTCCCTATAGCTTTCCTACTAGGGGGTAAAATAGTTATCTCAAAAGTATCATTTCTATATAAAGCCTCAGTTTCATTATTCATAGCATCAGTCCAATAGATAGATTTAGAAGCTTCAAAATAATTTTTTGGTTCATGACTCTTGTTCAATTGAACTGTAAAACAGAAATTTCTAGGGTTAAGTTTAGTATAGTTTACAAACTTTTCAATTCCATACTTAACCTTAGACTTAACAACAAAATCATTGTAATTTTTTGGAAAAACAGAAGGTCTAGAAGACCTTTTCAAAGGTACTTCTTCTTGAGCTGGAGAATTTGAATCTTGATTCAAATTACCCTCAGAATTATTGTTTTCTTCAAGTTTAGCAACATCTCATCCCTATCGGCAAAAACACTATCACTGTTTTGATCAGTAACAGGATTTCTACCAGATAAGGGAGAATAGTCACCTTCACTTTCTAACCCAATGTCACAATTCAGCTTAGGGTCTACTCTCTTTTCATCATTGGGTAGCTCAGGGGTTTCAACATCAAAAAAGTTCAAATGGTTTAAGACTTGTAAATCATTTTCAGACTCATTTTTGTCCTTGTCAGCAACAGACTCATTGAAAGGAAATATGGATTCAAAGAATTTGACATCCCTAGAGAAAATGAACTGATGATTATCAAGACTATATAACCTATATCCCTTTTTTGAGTTAGAATACCCCATCATCACACATTTTTCAGATCTACTACTCAGTTTGTCATGACTGTTAACAATAGTAGCAAAACACAAACAACCAAACATTCTTAGATCACAGAGAGTAGGCCTCTTATTATATAACATTTCAAAGGGAGATCTTCCATTTTGAACAGAAGTGGGCAATCTGTTAATAAGAAAAGCGGCAGTAAGAATACATTCAGGCCAAAATTTAAGACGAATCCCCCTGAAACAGAAGGGATCTAGCCACATTCAAAAGATGCGTATGTTTCCTCTCAGCAATGCCATTTTGTTGTGGAGTATATGCACAAGAGGTCTGATGGGTGATGCCTTTTGTTTCACAGAACTTACGAAAAGTCTGATTAACAAATTCTGTTCCATTATCACTTCTAAAGCATTTAATTTTCTTGTTAAATTGAGTCTCAATCATGTTATAAAAGACAGTGATAAAATGAACAACTTCATCCTTAGTTTTGATCAAATACACCCAAAGAGCTCTTATGAAATCATCCACTATAGTCAAAAAAAATTTGTATCCTTCTCTGCTAGCAACCTTATAGGGTCCCCAAAGATCTAAATGCACAAGTTCTCCTAAAACAGAAGTGGAGTGATCACTTAAAGGGAAGGGTTCTCTGGTTTGTTTAGCCCTTTGACAAATTTCACAAACAATATTTTGATCTTTAGAATCAAACTTTAGATCTGTTTTTAAAACATTTAGAACAGGGTCTGCAGGGTGACCAAGCCTGCAGTGCCAGTCATAGTGAGAAAGATAGGTCTTAAAAGCAGAATCATTATTGGTTTGAAAGGAAGTACCTCCATTATTGAAATAATATAAACCATCAGACTGATTACCAGTCCCAAGAACTTTCAGCTGATTCAAATCCTGATTCAAGAAATAACATTTGCTCTCATAAAAAACAACCAAAACTTGGTTATCTTTAGCAAGTTTATGAACAGAGATTAGAGTAATGCAGTACTCAGGAATAACCAACACATCATATAGGGTTAAAGACTCTGATAACTTGAGATTTCCAATCGTAGAGATAAAGGCTTCAGTTCCATTAGGATGAGCAACCTTTATCTTAAGATTTGAAATGTCAATAACATTAACTAATTCTTTATCAGAATATGTCACGTGTTGGTTGGCTCATGAGTTGATAACTTTACTACTAAAGATCATTTTAGAATGAACCTTATTGTTAGAACAGAAAAACTTGTTAAAGTTTTGATTAAAAATCTTACTCCTGTTAAAAACAGTACCTGCCATATTGGCCTGTACATTCTTTCAGTTAAGGAGTTATCTTTGATGAGAGTGATGAGACTAGACAATTGTTCATCTGTAAAGCCAGAAGAAGAACTGGAGCCAACATAGTTATTATTGGAAACCTTTCTATTATTGTTTTGAGGTCTGTTATTGTTACCCTTTTTTCCAAAATTAGGAGGAAAACCAATCAATTTAAAACGTCTCTCTTGAGTATGGCCATTGAAGCCACAATGTTCACACACAACAGAAGAGCCATAACCAGTGTTTCTCCTATTATCAGCAACTCTATTAGGATTAGCAGTAGGATTATTAGACTGATAAGTAGGTCTAACAGGTTGATTAGGCTGATTCACAACCCTAGAGGCAAAAGCAGAATTATGATTTCTGCTAGAACTTCTAGAAACAACATTTCTATGTGACTCCTCACTACTAATGATAGCATAAGCACCCTTAACATCAGGCAAGGGATCCCTAGATAGGATATTACTTCTAATTTGCATGTAAGTATCATCTAGGCCCATTAAAAATTGCATAAGTTTCATAAGTTGCTTATGCTTTTTAAATTCATTAGCAGCATGACAAGTACATCTTGGTAACTGAATCATAGCATCAAATTGTTTCCAGAGAGTACTCAGCTTGTTAAAGTATTCAGCAACAGTAGTACCATTTTGAGTTAGGGAGTGTATCTTATGATGCAAGTTAAATGTTACAGAACCATCAACTCTGTCAAAGGTTTCTTTTAGCTCAGTCCAAACATCACAAGCCTTTTTTAAAAAAATTTGCCCAAGAAACAATTCTTCTGATATGGAATTTAAAATCCACCCCAAAACCACAACATTAACCTTGTCCCATTGTTTACCCAAAACCTTATCAGTATTAGACCTCCTACATGTTCCATCAATAAAACCAGTCTTATTTTTGCCCTCAAGAGCTAAGAGCATAGCATAGGACCAAACATTGTAATTCTCAGTTCCTTTTAATTTTATTGAAACAACAGTAAGAGAAGCAGAATCATTAGGATGAAGGTCTAAGGGGTGACTTAAATCAAGTTTACTAATTAGAGTGACAGAGTTGTCAGGGTTAAATTCATCATCAGTATAGCCATGGACAGACATTGAGCAAATAAGAAAACAACACACAAGAAAGGGAAGAGAAAAAAGTTCCCAGGCTTCCTTGCCACTAAAGTGGTAGGTCAAGGGCTTATACAAGCATATCAAACAACAAACAACCAAAACAGATAGCAACTAAACAGATAAACACCACCAACACCTCAGTCACAAACAATCTCAACTTCCAATAATCCCAAAACCTATCCTTCGGCAAACTAAGCAAGAAAATAAAGAACTGTAATTAAGGAGAAGAGCGTGAGAGGTGTTACAGAGCACGCAATAGCAAACGGCAACGGAATAAAGGCCTTACTATACCCTAGATTCACTTAGTCTAGGGATATAGCAGAAACACACGCGAACCCAAAACCAAGACCAAGATCCACCAAACCCTAATTTTTTGGAATTAGGGCAAGTCACCAGAATAGCTCCCAATCGTAACAACGTCACCAGATCTATCGATTATAGGAGCTTAATTGACCTCAGGAACCTTTAGAAGTAGAAAGCCCCAAATTTATCCCAAACCCTAATTTCCTCAAAATGGTTTTTCAGAGCAACCTGTCTCTGATACCATGAAGAAAAACTGAACCTAATGATTCTTAATCACTTGTATTAATATGAAGCCAAAGTTACAATCACAAGAGAAACTGTTCTCAAACAGAATACAGAATCAATAACCAAAAGCTTGATCTCAATCAAGTAACAATGGAACTCAAGAGTATTTTGGATACATCAAGATTATTAAAACAAGAGAGTAGAACCCATCATATATAGAGAGAAAAAAGGAGAGAGCCGTTATCTAGGGAAGATGAGCCAGGAAAGTGGCATATATCCCAAGGAACGGTCAATCTTGACTTGGCATAAAGGACCTCCAAACTTAACATAAAGAGCCCCTCCTAGCATTCCTTTTAGAACTCAACCTCTAACCTTTCAACACTTCTACACAATAAGCAGGAAAACACCAAGGGCTCCAAGGGACATCCAAAGGACCTAAATAGAAACAAAAAAGAACATAAGAGACCCTTAAAGATAAAGGCAGATGACAGATTAGGACCTTATTTTCAACAAGTAAGGAACATGGTTTTATAAACTCACTTTTGGAAATGTACTTTTAAATAAGCAATAACAAACACCCCCATAAAGGGTCATAGGGTTTATCACCACCTACCTTTCCCACCCTCTATTATGCAGTTTACTAACAGGACAAGACAATTTTTAATATTTTTTTGTTTCGTATATTGTATCTTTTACTATTTTGACTTAGGCAGTAAGGTTCACACACCATTAGTATTTTTAATATTTGACTGTCACATTATGTACGTAAAAAAGTAGTCATTTTAATGGAAACATAACAAGCTACCGTATCCATCTTCTACAAATAAAAATCAAAGCCATTTTTTCATGTTCTTTCATTTATCTTCTTCTCAAAACATACACACACATCACAACCGCCGGATCTAGAATCGGATTTCTAAACCATGCCAGATATAAAAGTTTAAAATTAGAGCTACTGGAAATACCTCAGCCGCTACCAATCCCTAAACTACCACCATTTGCATCGCCGGCGACACCGTCAAGCCACCGGTACACCACCACTGTCGGCACGTTAAAAACCGCCAAAATACCACAACTTTTATGACAGTGGTGGGAGACGGAGTGGTGTTGGTGGCTGTTAATGAAAGGGTACTGTAAAACATACGAATAATTAACTACAATAATCTTTTTTAATTTGTGTGATGATGGCTGAAAAATGAGTGAAAAAGAGGATGAAGATGATTTTTTTTTTTTTTTTTTTTTTTTTTTTTTTTTTTTTTTTTTTTTTTTTTTTTTTTTTTTTTTTTTTTTTTTTTTTTTTTTTTTTTTTTTTTTTNTATTCACATTGTACAGCCAATTAAAAACATATCTATCAAATTAAATACAATCAATTAAAACAAAAACCGGGTTGACCCGGGACACTTCAAACCCAAACGGGTTGAACCAGTTTAATGTGAACCGTTTTCGACCCAACCTAGCAAGTTGACCCGGTTTAAATCGATCCATTTTTTGCTTGGAACGGTTCAACCGGTTGAACCACCCGGGTTGAACCAGGTTTCAAAACATTATGTTAAATTTCCAAATCTTCAAACTTTTATTGTTTTTCGTTTATAACCTATAAACTTTTTTTATCAATAAACTATGTGTCGCTATAAAATCCCGTTGCTATGCACGGGTACTCGTCTAGTAATGTAAAAATGGTCAAAGGTGAAAAGTGGAAAAGTGAAAAACTGAAATTTCAGTCAATGCCCATTTTACCCTTGTCAATGAATGGAAAATATTGATGGAAAATAATGAATGAAACTTAAATAAGGAAATATTGTAATTGTAATGCAAACATTGTTCGAATTTGCTAGGCTGTACATTACACATTTGAAACTCAATACAAATTTTTAATATGGAATAGAACCATTTCTAAAATAAACTCATTTGACTAACATTTAAACTCTATCAGCGTTTCCTCCACTCCAAATCCGTTTATTTCGAAAGGTTAGTATCCATGTCTATATATACTCGAGTCCTCCTACAAATTAAACTCACAAGAAAAACCTAAACCATCTAGATCTATGTATGGCGACTTTCATTTACATTTGACTAACACAGAATCCTCACATACTCACAATCACACCACACAAAGCTGTTCTAAATTGTTTTGGAGTCATTCGATTAATGTCTTATGGATGAGTTGGGGTTATTGTTTGTGGTTGTAGCATAGTTCTATTCGACCGAGTTGGGGTGTGTCCGCTGGAGTTTCTGGTTCGTTCGTGTTCGGGTTTGAGTATCGATTAGATTCTTTTAATCACAGTGTTTGGGTTTAGGTCGGTGTTCGTACTCGTGTTCGTCTTTTTATCTCGATCGTTGGCTAGAAGGTAAACTCTTGAATCCCATTCACGTTATAGTCTATTTCATCTCGTACGTAAATCATTCACACCTGCAATTGCGTAACTTAAACGGGTATACAAGATTAATATAAGAAAACTGTTTGCTGATGTTCATGTAATTCTGCTTACGTCGTTAACTAAATGAAAACATAGTTTATATAATATGATCATTGTTAAGTAATAATGAGTGGGTTTTTGGATCTTTCGATTTTTCATTTGACAAAAAAAACCTTACACGAAATGACCGTAAGTTGGTTGGATATTACAATATATGAACAGTCTGAACAAACATGGTTTGTACAAATGGTTTGTACAAAAAGGTAGGGAAGAAGAAGATTCATAAGTAATAATTACTGATATTAATATATAAACTCTTGCTTTTGTTTAGTGTAAATAAAATAAGAATAAATAAACATGCTTGTGTTATAACGTTGGTCATGCAAATAAGGTCTTTTGTTAAATTAAATCAGTCTTATAAATGAACTTAGTCATCATTTAAAAGCAAAACATGCATATTTCTTAAACTGATATTACATGGCACATACATACTTTCACATCATATAACATTCTTTCTCATATAACGTAAAGTATGTCAACCAAATAATCTTTTTGTAAAAATATAAATATGATGGAAGCTAAATATGTAAGTTCATATAGGCTATGTTTGGTACACAAGATTGTTGAGAGATTGTGCTTATTTTTTCAGAAAATAAGCTACTTAAAAGATAATCCTTGTTTGGCAGACATAACTTATAAGAGATTCTAAAAAAAATAATCTTCCATAATCTCTTAAAACCAAAGGTTACTTCATGTAGCTTATAAAAATAATCTCTTTTTATAATCTCCAGCACCAGCACCATCTCCAGCACCAGCACCAGTTCCAGCAACAGTTACTTTCGCCAAACATACCCATAAACCATAAAATGGATATTGGTCATATTATTCACGTATAAATTAGACTTCTTTATCTTTATCTTTATCTTTACTATATATAAAAGGTTTACTTTTATTTCTTGAAAATTGAAGAATCTTGAAAACTTAAAATGTATAAATGGAAATATTAAACTTAAAATCTATTATAGGAAGATGCATAAATTAAATTTCAGTTTATGTTTATGATTTGACATACAAAATTTAAATTAAATTTTATTAAAACTAATTAATTAAATAGTCAAAGCTTATGAAGGAAGATGCATAAATTTCGGGCCATTATTGTTAAAACATCAATTTTGATTTATTATTTTTTCTTCATTTCTATTTGAAAAACAAATCTTCCACAAAAAGCTTTTCTATAATAAATATCAATTTTGATCTTTAATTTCTTCTTCGTTTTAATCATTAGTCTCTTCATTAAACTAGCATGCGTTTCTTTACGTTATTTGATTTTTCAGATGGAAGTAGCATTTAAAGAAATGCCATGATGACTATTGATTGCTTTCGAAAATACGCAACAAAATTTTTTTCTAGGCAATCATTAAAATAATGCTATTTCATTGTATTAATATTTTATCTCTTCTAGAACCATTATAGTTGTATTGCATTTGTACAATTGTTGATCAGTTTGTATTATTTTATTAGTGTCAATAAAAATAAAACCTGCATGTAAACAGATTTGTTACTTATCGATATTTGAATAGAACTCTCACTTTTTGAAGATCTATATTGTTGCAGGTTATAATTACTTAGCAAAGTATTAGTGAATAAGCGAGTCAAAGATTTCGGTCAATGAGGAGTCTACACCTCAAATGTCATGTACCAAAAAGTTTTACGTGACGACTAACGTGCATTGGTAGTTATCTCATAATTGATGTAATGTTTTATTTTTAGTTTCACTAGATGTTTTTATTTATTCTTTGATATATGTAAAGAATTATTGTTTGAGTTGAATTATTGCACGTTACAACTTTTTGCAATTACATTTTGATCTTTTCACATTCTATTTTGAACGTTATAAGAAACACTTACAACAATATTGCATATCGTTAATTGTCTGCCGCTAGAAACCTCCGTTGCTATGCACGGGTACTCGCCTAGTCTATAAAATGGTCTAACTAAAAATGAACTGCAAACATAACTATTTTGGACCAAATGTATATTAAAAAAAAAATGTAAAATAATATTAAGAAAATGAAATTTCATCGGTGTCATTTATTACCCGAACGTACCCGGCCATAGATCCGTCACTGATTTCAGTTACATATGGGATACGGCAATTCTCTGACACACATATTTTTTTACTATGGATGATGTTTTGTTTTATATCGTAGACTAGTTATAATACCCGCGCACGCGCGGGTTTTTTAAAATTTCTTTTGAATCATATATTTTTATTTATTAAAAAATAAATAATTTAATCTTTGTTTTGTTTGATTTATGATGTTTAATTATATATTTTTATTATTAAAGATAATTATTTAAAAGTTTTAATCCTATTGTTAATTGCTTCTTATCTATATTTTTTGTATTTATCTTCTACTTGTATTATGGATAAATATAAAATGTTACCTAATAAGAAAATAATCTTTTTTTTTAAATAATATTATTACTAAATAAGGTATGGTTTAGTTTTTTTGAAATGGAAAAGTCCCCACTTGGGGTTTTGTTTTATTATATAAAAGATTCCATATTGTTAGTGGATTCCATCTCGAGTGCATGGCATGTGTCCTATCCCAAACCCACATAAGACTACATTTCGATGGTTTGGACAAATACAAAAGTGTGGGGTTTTAATCAAGCAGCATCTTGTGATTATGTAGGGTATATTATGGATTGATCTTAATCATAACAATGAGTCATTGACCCATGTATTCCAAAAAATATCTCCTTTAATTTCATAATTTTACTATTTGAAAACAAGGATTATATTGTCTGTCTCTTTGACCTTTGGAGCTGAGAGATAAATGGGGTGGTCCTTAGAAATGTGTCTAGTGAGACACGTCCAACGATGTAGTTATATATGTTCGACCACGACCTAGTGATGGTGATACTCTTCTATGATCAGATTTCAAACTTGCTAACAGCTTATCAACATTAAATTTGAATCATGGAATATCTTTCTAATTGGTTCTAATTATATAATGCTACTAAGATTTCTGCCAAGTTCATTATTGCATATTATTGTTGTTGGGCAAGTAATTTACTTGCTTTCAAAACAATATAATTCGTTGTAATTTTTTTTTGAAAGGCATACTTAGTTGTAAACTTGTAATCTAGTCAATAATGCATCGTCTACAAACAATCCATCAATGAACATCTATCCAAACATCTGAAAGAATTAAAGCAATCAGTGACTTTAGAAGCTCCTTTCTTAATTGACCTTCTAGTTCTGCGTTATTTGAATGTTTGTGCGGATCTTATTGTCATATTAATATAGAAGTATCATCAACTATGAAATGACAAAGAGTGAAGTGCGCCCAACACCCATAATATAGAAAACACAATAACAAACCTTCAGTCGTTTCAGTGAGGTTTTGAATTTTGATACCAATCAACCCACATAAAGAGTCCAATTCCGGCCATCACCTTGACATGCAAATATATACGTAGCTGAATGTTCTTAGTAAAATTATTCGATGGCTTTCTTTTATTAGATTTATATGGGGAGACAGAAAGGGCAGACCACGACTCCACGAGTGATGCTCACTGGTAGCACAAAAATATCCATAATACCAAAAAGAAGTCAATAATCAAACTCACTATTTCAATATTTGGGCTTAGTTCTTGGGCTCAGTATTCACTAAGCTTGGCTACTTAAGTGAAGAACTTAAAGCAATAGCTCATAAAAGTTATTTTCATCCTTAGATATGCACAAAAAACCGGTCATGAACCGAACCGTAAAAAAAACCGAAATTGGT
This sequence comes from Artemisia annua, assembly GCA_014162995.1. Taxonomy (NCBI): domain Eukaryota; kingdom Viridiplantae; phylum Streptophyta; class Magnoliopsida; order Asterales; family Asteraceae; genus Artemisia; species Artemisia annua. Next base: position 205,245 of record LBNU01030223.1, on the reverse strand, counting down.
TTTTCAAAAAAACCGGTTTTTGGAAGACTGGTTTAGGAAAAACCGAACCGCCGGTTTAGAAACAGGTTTGCAATATTTGTTGTTAACCGGTTTATACCGAACCGGTTTTGGGTAAAACCGGTTTAAATCGAACCGGTTCTGGGTAAAACCGGTTTAAACCGAACTGGTTCTTGTTTTAAACCGGACATTTTCTCTCCCAAAACCAGTTTCAAACCGAACCGGTTTTAGGTAAAACTGGTTTTTGACTATTTGACTAAAACCGAAACCGGATTTTAAACCGGTTTGGTTTAAAAAACAAAACCGAAATGTGCACCTCTATTCATCCTTCTCATTTAAAGGTTTCTTCATTTGATCATAAGTCTACTATTAATATATATCCTATATATAAGGCGCCAAGACGTGATTTTTTGACGTTTTAATATGGGTCTACATTTGTTTGTTGAGCTCCCATCAACTTGTTACCCATTACCCATTAGGTCACACACCTTTTTTTTTTTTTTTTTTTTTTTTTTTTTTTTTTTTTTTTTTTTTTTTTTTTTTTTTTTTTTTTTTTGTTTTTTTTTTTTTGTTTTTTTTTTTTTTTTTTTTGTTTTTTTTTTGTTTTTGTTTTTTTATTTGTTTTTTGTTTTGTAATTTGTTCTTTTTTTTTATTTTTTTTTTTTTATTTTT
>LBNU01030223.1:182412-200792 GCA_014162995.1 Artemisia annua | reverse complement strand
GCCCTCCGGGTCACTTGTCCCCCTTCTCAATGTTTACCTTCTTGCCCGTAAAAGTGGTTTCTTCAAGTAAATCTAGACATGGTAACACCTGTCCGACGAAGCAACACATAGTTAAGTACAAATTTTCGCAATATTAGTAAGTCATTGATTTGGATACCGCTGGGGATATTCCGGAACCGGTGCCCATTCGGTCTATTCCTTCGAGGGGTTCAGGTGCTGAAGGGACGGGTGATCAGACTGGGGGATCTGGTGTAGGTACGTAATAATGATGAGTTTTTCCTCTTTGTAGCTTGCATAATTGATTTTGTTACTAAATACATTGCTTTGTACTCTCAGGTGGTTCAAAAGGTGGTTCTTCTCGTCCGGGCAAAGAGACGATGGTTGAGGAAGATATGTCGGAGGATACTTCGGGCGCTCCTTTCGTTCCGGAGTGGTCTGTGAAGAGGGGGACGCGCATGAACAATGCTAATGTCTGCCGGGACATGATGATTAATTTGGCCACTCCGGAAGAAGAGAGTTATCTTGATCAGTTCAAGGATGGTGAAGCGATTCAAAGAGCCTGGTTGTCGTTGGGTAAGCATGCTACGGCTCAAGCCGATGTTATTTTCCGCTTTGAGTCTATTCTCTTGGAACATAGGAAGTTGGCCACCCGGTTTGATGGAATGTCGGCGGATTTTGAGAGGATTAAAGAGGAGCATGCTGGGTGTTCTAACAAGGATCCGGAGGAGTTGGCAAAGTTACGTCTGGAGCATGCTGGGTGTTCCGAGAGGGAGTTGAGTTTGACGGGGAGGGTATCTGATTTGGAGAAAGAGAAAGAGGAGTGGCGAGAGGTGTCCGCGGAACAAGCCGAAAAGATTAAGGCTTTGGAGGCTGAGCTGGGCAAGGTTAAATTGGCCTTGAGTGAAGAGGAGGAGGAGTACAAAAAACTCCTTCAAGAAAAACAGGAAGCAGCCATTCGAGCCGGAAATGCGGAGATTGATCGGAATCGGGTTGTCAGTGAATTCCTTCCAGCAATGGTTCGTCGTTTGCTAGGGAGTCATGAGTTCAAGACAACTTTGTCCGAGCCGTTCAACTTGTTTTATCAGTCTGGGCTTATAGATGGGGCCAATTTAGGGAATGAGCCGGAGGAGGCAGTTAGGCTGTTGGAGGCGGCCGTAGAGGGTATTGATTTAGACGCCGACCAGAAATACCAAACGTTGTTTGATCAGGCGCTTTCCACAGACTATCCGTATGTCCAGAAGGTAAGTCAAACCCGCTTCCGTTCCTTTGCTGAACTTATGGCTATGTTTCCGGATGCCGCACCAGCCGAGATCGACCCTGCGACGAATGTTATTGGTACTTCGGGTACGGATTCCGATGGTCAGCAGGCTAAGGAAAGGTCTACTGCTGATAACCCGGCCGATCAAGACGATGTTGCCCCTGGTACCTCTGCTCCGGTTTCTTGAAGTTGTGTTGTTTCGAGGATTAGCATACTTCCATTTAGACTATGGGCTCAAGTATTGCTAATTCTCTGTGAAGCTTTTTATCAATCTTGTTTGTTTACCATTGTTCCGAGGCTCGAATATCTCCGTTTAGACTACGGATTTCAGATATTTGAGTCTCCCGTGAAGCTTTGTTACTCTTGTTCTGCTACTCCGAAGACCGATGGTGGGATCGGAGGATGATTGTGGTCAGATAATGTATTTTACTTTTTGTTTTTGATGTCTTTTTGACATTTTTGTGTAACCAATCGGATTGTCTATGTAATAGTTTTTAGGATTGAATATATATACTCAGTTTATCGTATATGTTTATTTATATATTTCCGTTGGGTGTGAGTTGTTTGATCTTAAATGCTATCACTTTTGCATGTATTTTATTTTGCAACTTGTGGTGTTCAACTTTTGTTTGGCCGTAGATGACAATAGGCAACCCTCCAGGGATGCAAGGCAACTTGTGCCTTCCGGATTTTGGCCGTGGATTATAATAGGCAACCCTCTTGGGGTGCAAGGCAACTTGTGCCTTCCGGCTTTAACCGTGGATAATAATAGGCAACCCTCTTGGGGTGCAAGGCAACTTGTGCCTTCCGGCTTTTAGCCGTGGATAATAATAGGCAACCCTCTTGGGGTGCAAGGCAACTTGTGCCTTCCGGCTTTTAGCCGTGGATAATAATAGGCAACCCTCTTGGGGTGCAAGGCAACTTGTGCCTTCCGGCTTTTAGCCGTGGATAATAATAGGCAACCCTCTTGGGGTGCAAGGCAACTTGTGCCTTCCGGCTTTTAGCCGTGGATAATAATAGGCAACCCTCTTGGGGTGCAAGGCAACTTGTGCCTTCCGGCTTTTAGCCGTGGATAATAATAGGCAACCCTCTTGGGGTGCAAGGCAACTTGTGCCTTCCGGCTTTTAGCCGTGGATAATAATAAGCAACCCTCTTGGGGTGCAAGGCAACTTGTGCCTTCCGGCTTTTAGCCGTGGATAATAATAGGCAACCCTCTTGGGGTGCAAGGCAACTTGTGCCTTCCGGCTTTTAGCCGTGGATAATAATAAGCAACCCTCTTGGGGTGTAAAGCAACTTGTGCCTTCCGGCTTTTAGCCGTGGATAATAATAGGCAACCCTCTTGGGGTGTAAAGCAACTTGTGCCTTCCGGCTTTTGGCCGTGGATAATAATGGGCAACCCTCTTGGGGTGCAAGGCAACTTGTGCCTTCCGTTGGGTATTCGGTCGTAACAGCATTCTTAGATAAAAGATGGCTTCCCTTTGAAAGAAAGGGGGACATCATAAGTTTTATTAAAAACGAGAAAGGTGGCTTCTGTGAGCCGTACAACTAGTCTTTTGATTAACATCAACTACATAAAACACTTCTTAAGGTTGATGGCGTGCCAAGTGCGTGGTACCTCCACATCATCCATGGTCTGGAGCTTGTATGTCCCGTGCTGATAGGCTTCAATTACGCGATACGGGCCTTCCCAGTTAGGCCCCAACTTTCCTTGATCTTCCACTCGGCTTGCTTCATTCTTCCGATACACAAAATCTCCTACTTTGAACGCTTCGGGTCGTACCCTTCGGTTGTAGTATTGTTCCACCTTCTTTTTGTATTTAGCCTCCCTTATGGCTGCCATTTCGCGTCGTTCTTCCAGTAAGTTCAAGTTAAGGTTGATTTCATCGTCGTTGTTCATAGTGCCTGCCATCATAGTGCGGAAGGTTGGCATTCCTATTTCGGCCGGAATGACTGCCTCACTTCCGTAAGTCAGACTAAAAGGTGTTTCCCCGTTGCTTGTTTTTAGAGTTGTGCGGAAGGCCCATAATACATTCGGTAGTTCATCAACCCATCCGGCCCTCTCTCTACCCAGTCTTGATTTGAATCCTTTCATTAAGCTTTTGTTGGCCCTTTCTACCAATCCGTTGGCTTGGGGATGAGCCACGGCTGTGTTGATTTGAGTAATGTTTAGTCTTTCACACCAACTTTTGAATGGGTCACCTATGAAGTTGCTTCCGTTATCAGTAACGATTATTTTAGGTAGCCCGAATCTACAAACGATGTTGTCCCATACAAACTTTTTTACTTCCTTCCCGGNTTAAGCTTTTGTTGGCCCTTTCTACCAATCCGTTGGCTTGGGGATGAGCCACGGCTGTGTTGATTTGAGTAATGTTTAGTCTTTCACACCAACTTTTGAATGGATCACCTATGAAGTTGCTTCCGTTATCAGTAACGATTATTTTAGGTAGCCCGAATCTACAAACGATGTTGTCCCATACAAACTTTTTTACTTCCTTCCCGGTTGTTTTAGCTAATGGTTTTGCTTCCATCCATTTTGTAAAATAGTCAATTGCCACAATGACATACTTAACTTTCCCAGGGGCCTCGGGCAGAGGTCCTAGTACGTCCATTGCCCATTGGTAGAACGGCCAAGGTGCCATGACTGAGGTCAACACTGTTTTTGGTAATTTTGGGACTGGAGCATGAATTTGACATGAGTCACATTTTTGGATTACTTCCCTGGTGTCTCGATGCATGGTGGGCCAATAATAACCTTGTCTCATAAGTTTAGCTACCACTGACCTGGGTCCGGAATGCATTCCGCAGGCTCCTTCGTGTACCTCTCGGATAACATAGTTAGCTTGGAGGGGCCCTACACATCTTAGCATCGGGCCTAAGTACGATTTTTTGAACAACACATCCTCAATCAGAGTATAGTGGCTTATTTTCATCCGGAGGGAGCGAGCCTCATTTTGATCCTTCGGCCAAATCCCTTCTTTCAGACAACGAATGATGGGTGACATCCAATTTTCTTCCTCTACACCCTTCGGTTGTAGTATTGTTCCACCTTCTTTTTGTATTTAGCCTCCCTTATGGCTGCCATTTCGCGTCGTTCTTCCAGCAAGTTCAAGTTAAGGTTGATTTCATCGTCGTTGTTCGTAGCGTCTGTCATCATAGTGCGAAAGGTTGGCATACCTATTTCGGCCGGAATGACTGCCTCACTTCCGTAGGTCAGACTAAAAGGTGTTTCCCCGTTACTTGTTTTTAGAGTTGTGCGGAAGGCCCATAATACATTCGGTAGTTCATCAACCCATCCGGCCCTCTCTCTACCCAGTCTTGATTTGAATCCTTTCATTAAGCTTTTGTTGGCCCTTTCTACCAATCCGTTGGCTTGGGGATGAGCCACGGCTGTGTTGATTTGAGTAATGTTTAATCTTTCACACCAACTTTTGAATGGATCACCTATGAAGTTGCTTCCGTTATCGGTAACGATTATTTTAGGTAGACCGAACCTACAAACGATGTTGTCCCATACAAACTTTTTTACTTCCTTTCCGGTTGTTTTAGCTAATGGTTTCGCTTCCATCCATTTTGTAAAATAGTCAATTGCCACAATGACATACTTAACTTTCCCAGGGGCCTCGGGCAGAGGTCCTAGCACGTCCATTGCCCATTGGTAGAACGGCCAAGGTGCCATGACGGAGGTCAACACTGTTTTTGGTAATTTTGGGACTGGAGCATGAATTTGACATGAGTCACATTTTTGGATTACTTCCCTGGTGTCTCGATGCATGGTTGGCCAGTAATAACCTTGTCTCATAAGTTTGGCTACTACTGACCTGGGTCCGGAATGCATTCCGCAGGCTCCTTCGTGTACCTCTCGGATAACATAGTTAGCTTGGAGGGGCCCTACACACCTTAGCATCGGGCCTAAGTACGATTTTTTGAACAACACATCCTCAATCAGAGTATAGTGGCTTATTTTCATCCGGAGGGAGCGGGCCTCATTTTGATCCTTCGGCCAAATCCCTTCTTTCAGACAACGAATGATGGGTGACATCCAATTTTCTTCCTCTTCCTCCACTATTGCATTGATTGTTTCTTCTTCGGTGGATGGTCTTTCTAATACTTCTACTAGAATTTCCTTTGTCAAGTGATCGAACGCTACGGATGCTAGCTTGCTCAGTATGTCTGCCTTTTGGTTTTGAGCTCTTGGGATGTTTTTTATTTTGAAATGGTCGAAGCAAGCAATGTATTCTTTGGTTTTGGCCAGGTATTTCGTCATGCTTTCTGTATATGCCGTGAAATCTCCGTTGATCTGACTTGCTACTAAGTTTGAATCCACCCGTACATCTAGCGTTTTTATCTGCATACTTCTTGCAATTCTCAGTCCGGCTAATAATGCTTCGTATTCTGCTCCATTGTTAGTGGCATCGAAATTCAATCGTAGTGCATAGGTGTATTCTTCTTTGTTTGGGCTGATTAACACTAATCCTGCTCCGGCACCCTTCTTACTGGACGCCCCGTCCGTATATAATATCCATTCTTCAGTTTGAGAGACGTCATATATCTCCTTTCCTCGCCTTTTTAGACTCTGGTCGTTTGATCCGATGGGTATTTCATTGATGAAATCGGCCAAGACCTGACCTTTGACTGCGTTTCGTGGTAAGTATGTGATGTTGTAGGCTCCAAGCTCCACGGTGTATTTGGCTAGCCGTCCGGAAGCTTCTGCCTTGTTCAGAATTTGCTTTATGGGTTGATCCGTAATGACTTTAATAGGGTGAGCCTCAAAGTAGCGTCTTAACCTCCGAGAAAGGTGTAGAAGGGCTAAGGCTAGCTTTTCAACCGGAGCATATCTCTTTTCTGCTTCATGTAACGTCCGGCTTACATAGTGGACTGGCATCTGTCGTCCTTCTCTTTCTACAAGCATTACTCCACTAATTGCTTCTTTCGTTGCAGCAAGGTATAAATACATTTCCTCCTTTGACTTGGGTGTCGCTAAGCAAGGAAGTTCCAAGATCATCTTTTTCATTTCTTGAAAAGCTGCTTCGGCTGTCTCTGTCCATCGGTATTCGTCCCTGTTGTTTTTGGTGATGTTCTTGAGAGTGTCGAAGAAAGGTAAGGATCTTTCGGCTGATTTTGACAGGAACCTATTTAATGCGGCAAGCTTACCACTTAAACTTTGCATTTCTTTAAGGGATTTTGGTGATTGCATGTCGGCAATTGCTCTCGTCTTTTTTGGGTTAGCTCTGATTCCTTCCGAGGTTACCATGTAGCCGAGGAATTTTCCTTCTTCTACTCCGAAAGAGCATTTCTTAGGATTTAGTTTCATGTTGATCTTCCGTAAATTATCAAATGTTTCGGCTATGTCAGCCAAAAGTTCTTTTTCGGTTCTGCTTTTGATTACCATGTCGTCCACATATGCCTCTAGGTTACGACCTATCTGTGACCGGAAGGCTGTATCTACTAGCTTTTGATAGGTTGCTCCGGCATTCTTCAATCCGAAGGGCATTTTAACATAGCAGTAGGTTCCGTGGTCTGTGTAAAAGGCTGTCTTTTCTTCGTCTTCTTTGGCCATTTGGACTTGGTGATATCCTTTGTAGGCGTCGAGGAAACATTTGTAACGGAATCCCATGACTGATTCAATTTTCCAATCAATTTCAGGTAATGGATAATAATCCTTTAAACAAGATGAATTAAGGTTCTTGAAGTCGATACACATTCTCCAACTTCCGTCCGGCTTTTTCACGAGTACTGGGTTTGAGAGCCAGGTTGGGTACCGGACGGGCCTAATGATTCCAGCTTTTAGCCATTCTTCGACGTCTCTGTTTATGGCTTGATTTTTCTCTTCAGAGAAGAATCTCTTTTTCTGAGCAACAGGTTTGTCATGGACGTTTACATTGAGTTTATGTTCGGCGATCCATCGGGGCACGCCTGTCATATCCGACGGTTCCCATGCGAAAACGTCTTGGCTATTTTTGAGTAACGCCACCAGCTGCTTTTTTCCCTCCCGGGAGAAATTTTTTCCTATAGTCACCAATTGGTCTGGGTATGCTGGATGGACCAAAATTTCTTCAGTTCCTACAACTTCATTTTTGATTTCTTCCTCCGGATAAGTGTCAGCTTCCGTTTCTTTCTTCAGCAAAAACTTTTCTTCCAATTTCCTACATTCCGAAACGATAATTGACCGGGTGACCAAAGTAGCTATTCCTCTCGGTGTAGGGAACTTCATCATGGAATGTATAGTCGAGGGAATGGCCCTAAGCCTTTTGATTCCGGATCGCCCCAGTATTACATTATAGGGGGAAGGTGATCTAATTACTGCAAACTTCATGGTGGTCCGGTGATACAACCCTTCGCTTCCGAAACATACCTCCAACTCGATCTTTCCCAATGGTTTGATGGCTTCTCCGGCAAATCCAATGAGAGGGGTGTTTGTTTTGGTTAACCGAGATCGAATAGAAGAGTCAAGGTTTAGAAAACAGTGTTCGTACATTACTTCTACCGAAGCGCCCTGGTCAACGTATACCCTTCGGACGGTGTATCCCTCTATTTCTGCTTCAACAATGAGTGGCTCGTCGGATATATCTCCGGGGAGAATCGGAGGGAAACTTATGGGGGCATTCATCCATTCTTCTTCTTGGTCTATGACTTTGCGTTTTCGCTTCTCCTCCTGACGTCGAACCATATTGATAATTCGCCCTTGGTTGGCTTGGTTATTACCTCGCGTCTGCGTTCTGTCTCTTTGCCGGACATCTTTGATCAGGTGGTCAAGCTTCCCTGTTTCCATGGCTTTCTTCAGTTGTTCTTTCAAATTGTGACAGTCATTTGTAAGGTGGCCTTTCTCCCCGTGGTAGTCACAGTATTTGTCCATATTCTCTCTTGACGGACGTCCTCTTAATGGGGGTGGTGCTGGGAGTCTAAGTTGGTGTTCAGTTGCCAATATTTCTTTAGGGGCCTTGGTGAGTGCGTTCAAATCTATCGGTCGGGTATCTTTCCGGTACGTATCATTACGACGATGATCTGTCCTGTATTCTGTTCGATTATCATTCCTTGTGGGGGCATATGGTGTAAAGTGATCATTCCGACGAGGCCTATACTCTTCCCGATGGTTATCTCGTCGACGATTTCCTCTGAAGGGAGGTCGTTGGTTGTTTTGGTCACTTCGGTTATTGTAGGAATTGTAATGAGAATCTTTTCTGTAAGTGTCGATCTTCTCTCCTCTGGGCACTTCGGCGGATCTATATGCTTTTTCGGAACGAATGAAATCATCAACCCTTACCATCATTTCGGTTACCGACTGAGGGGTCTTCTCGGCAAATCGTTTTGCTAGCTCCGGGCATTTGCAACCATCTATGAAAGAGGAGATTTGCATTATTTCAGGGACCCCAGATATGCGACTAGCTTCGTCTGTCCATCGTTCTTTGAAGTCTGACAAAGCCTCATGGGCTTGCCGAATGATTTTGGTGATTTCCGTAGGTTCTTTGATGCACTTTCTCCTGAGAGCAAATCTTCGCACAAATTGTTCGCTTAAGTCATCCCAACTATCGATACTTCCTCGTGGAAGACGATCGAACCATCCCCTAGCTGCATCATCCAAAGTTTGTTGAAACATCATGCACCATATGGGCATAGGCCAGGCGCCCGATTGAGCTGCCCCTTCGAATCTGGTTATGTGATTATCTGGATCTGTAGAACCATCGTACAATTTTAGATGGGAGGGCATCGTGTATCTGGCATTCTTGGGCCCTGAGAAGTTGATGATCCTTCGGGTGAAAGGACTCTTGGATGATGCCTTAAAAGGTTTGGACAGATCATCCACAGGATCCTCTTCGGTTCTTTTAGCCCCGTTATCTTGGGACTCTCCTTCTTCAAAGTCGAGTTGAATAGGTTTGATTGGTGTTTCTGCTCCAGTATTGTACTCTTGGATTAAAGCTTTGAGGGTATTGATGTGGGTTTGGATTTGTTCTATGCTGTTGTGGGAATCGTTGTCATTGTTTCTTCCGCTACCTTCAGGTGTTACGGGAGTAGGACCTGCCATGTCTCAGTTTCGATAGAGTGAATGACGGGTCCCACGGATGGCGCCAATTTGTTGAGGTAAAATCTTGCGACTACCCCGAACAAGCAAAGTGAATCCTTCGGACCGTGTTGTCCTACGGATTCTGAATGTCCTACGTATATTCCTGTCCTTCCGACTACCTGCAAGACGGAAACGTCCGTTAGACTCGCCCCGGGAATGTATCCCAGGACCAACCTCCGGCGTGAGAGTAAGTATGGAGCTCTAGACAGAGAAAGTATGAGAATAAATAAGTAAGAGAGAGAGAGAAAAATTAGTTAACCTTGTGAGGGATCATGCCCTCTATTTATAGGCGATTCAGGAGAGAGATTGGAGGCCTTGGTGCCTCAATCTCAATTGTTTAACTAGTTCGAGTTCCTCAAACTAGTTAAACTAGTTCATGTCTTGCAGTTGACTTGCACTTACTTGTACTTGTCTGTACTTGTTTATGCTTAGCTGTTCTTTGACTTATCTCAGGAGGTTAGGCTATCCGGAACGATATGATCGTTCGGATGATGACCCGGGGTGTATTGGTTTGATCCGTCCGGTCATTAGTCTGTTCCGTCCGGATGTAAACTTTTCGCGTAACATGATTAAAAGGTTCTATTCTGGGATCTCGTTCCGAAGCTTCGTTCCTTTCGGAACGGGGCCGGAGGGCACATACGCCAACAGCCTGCATCTTTAAAACATTCGGTATGGTTTCTAAATGGTTTTGTGCTTCATGTGTATCTTGTTTTTGGGGATTAATTTAAAACGTTTGGTTTTGGTTTGGTTTTAATACGTTGAAATTATTAAGACGTTCGTTGTGTTTTCTTCGGTGTTGGGCTTTTAAGCTTAGACCATTAGAGCCCATTAGAAAAAAAATACATAAACCCCAATTTTCCTTTAACCTTATTTATTAAAGTTGGTTTTTGTGCTTAACTTTTTCTGGGCTTGTAATCCACTCTCAATATTTACTCGGTCTTATATTTTACAACTATATTATTTAGGAAAAGCCATGTTACGAGTTATGACTATTTTATACAGTGGCAGGGTATCAATTTTTTTCTTTTACATTTTTTTTTTTTTTTTTTTTTTTTTTTTTTTTTTAATTTGTGTAATTTATGACCACATGTTATGAAAAAGAGTTAAACAAAAAGAAATTATATATATAAAGAAAAAGATATCAAACAAGTTAGACACAAAACACAAGTTTTTGTAGAGTCAAGAATCTGATTATTAATACTTCAATGGGACTTGAACTTATAAAGAGTTCACTGCTTTTACTTTCTATCATTGTGGGACAAGTAATTGAAGCATAAGATCACAAGTAAATAGAAAACCATGTAACCTTACCGAAAAGCTTGAAACCGCTGCCTTTCATTGTATATCAGTAAACATAGAACAAGAAAAACTGGGTATCGATTTTGGTAAGGATGTTGGCTTATGCATACTGAAAACCAAAACCAGATACAAAAGTACAAGTAGGTTTGACTGGATTATCGTTTACCTTAATAATGGGTTTAAGCCTAAAATGGCATTCTGTAGTGTTAGGTTGTAAGAACGAGCCAAAAGAAAAATAGTCATATGGCCGAAAAACGTTAGAGAATCTGAAAAACTAAATCCATGCTACGTACAAAACCAATGAACCAACTCGAATATGATTATTCGGCTAGACTGATTCATACTTGTTTATTATTTGGAAGTTATAGAGTACTCAAGCTTTTACCATGCTCATTACTTTAACTTTCTAACAATGTGGGACAAAAGCACTTGAAATAAATTAACATACCATATTAATTAAAAAGCTTGAAAACCATATAAACGTAGTTGAAAAGCTTAAAAAGGCTACGTTTCGTCATATCCTTCGTCATATTTCGGTAAATATAAAACAAGCTAAAATGGAAGTCGGTTTTGATTAGGATGTTGGTTTATGTTTTACATTTACGTACGTGTATGAAAACTTAATGTTTGACAAAACCATGTATGAAACTCTCTTATTGCATATATTCAAACCAGATACAAATAAACAATTTAGATTTGATCCGATTATCGTTTATCATTAGTGTCATTTAAAAGTATACTATACGCGTCGGCCGACACATACAAGTTTTTGAAGATGACACCTTTAGACCCGGGCTTACCCAATTGGGAAAACCGTTCACTTTTGAGCTCGAAATCACTCTCTTGTGGTGCACTGGCTATTTGAGCCTTTGTGGTTATGTACTTGTTTATAAACTCCATCACCACGTGTTGAATGACTAAAAATCTATATAACTTAGAAGTTGCAAAAAAGATTTGATGATTTAGGCGGAAGAAAATGCACCAAGTCATCACCTTTTAACTAAAATGCCAGAAAAATATTTTAGAAAATAACATTCAAAATTTATACTACATATAAAGCATTGATGACTCTCTCTCTTAATTTTAAAAGGTTTAACTTTTAAAGTATCTTATCTTATATTATATAAAGCTTAAGTAGCCTTATAAATGTAAAGGGGTCATAATAAATGTCCCAAGAATTGGATTAAGCAAATTTGATATTGCCTCAAGCAAAATTGAATCCTTAGATTAAATGTTAGTATGTGTACATTGATTTCAAGCAACTCAAGCGTCTCAATTAATAGTAGTTAGTCTTTTTACCTTCCCGTCCATGAGTTACAAATATTTTATCAACTATATAATGTGTCAAAAATCACACACAACAAACCACAACTTCCTCCACACCGCGTGCACATTGGGCTACAACTTATTATGGTGGTAAAGTAAGTATCATATCGTCTTACTTATTTAGCATATTGATTTATATTGTTTTACGTAAATTTCACGTGTGTTTTGTGTGTGTAACAATGTAGGACATAAAGATGGCGCTTAGGAGGTTTGGTAGTAACATCATCTTCTCTAATGGTTTAAGAGATCCTACACATCGTTGTCTTATCAATTAAGTGGAACATGCACCAACATTTTCAATTTGATCGAAAATGCAATATATTGATTAAATNCTTACATGTCAATAAACTATTTTAAATGTGTGTCATGCTTAGAAAAGGTGTGATACAATCACAACTTAGATATATAATGACGAAAATATGTACCGAAGATTACATATTAGTTTTATATCAAAATATAGGGATGTTACAATTTTGAGAATAAATACAAAATCTAAACTTTATAAATAACTACTAATATGTTATAAAAAGTTTAAATATAATATTACAATCTTGAGAATAAATACAAAATATAAACTTTATAAATAACTACTAATATGTCATAAAAAATTTAAATATAAAATTTACCGATCAACTAAGGTCATACTTACAAAAGTCTAATAACGAAAAAAAAATTACTGCACATTACACTATGACCAATTAGATAGAGCCCGTGTGCAACGCACGGGTCTGAATTACTCGTATTATATAAAGCTTAAGTAGCCTTATAAATGTAAAGGGATCATAATAAATGCCCCAAGAATTGGATTAAGCAAATTTGAGATTGCCTCAAGCAAAATTGAGTCCTTGGATTAAATGTTAGTATGTGTACATTGATTTCAAGCAACTCAAACGTCTCAATTAATAGTGGTTAGTCATTTTATCTTCCCGTCCATTAGTTACAAATAGTTTATCAACTATATAATGGGTCAAAAATCACACACAACAAACCACAACTTCCTCCACACCGCATGCACATTGGGCTACAACTTATTATGGTGGTAATGTAAGCATCATATCGTCTTACTTATTAAGCATATTGATTTATATTGTTTTATGTAAATTTCACGTGTGTTTTGTGTGTGTAACAATGTAGGATACAAAGATGGTGCTTAGGAGGTTTTGTAGTAACATCATCTTCTCTAATGTTTTAAGAGATCCTACACATCGTTGTTATGATCAATTAAGTGGAACATACACGAACATTTTCAATTTGATCGAAAATGCAATATATTGATTAACTGTATTTAAGTTAATAACGATCTACTATATCTAATTGTTTTTTGCAGCGCGTCAAGAAGCATTAAAAAAAGAGATCGAGAAGTCACAAAAATTGTATCAAGAACAAAACATGCAAAAGGCCAATGAACAACAACGACAAAGACAACAACAACAACAACAACAACAACAACAACAACAACAACAACAACAACAACGCCACGGCCACCGGTGGAATGAATACTTAGCATTCATATTAATAGTACGTTAGAAATTAAACATGTAATATTTTACTTCATGTAATACCGATAAACGGGCTAATACTTTAATTCGTTAGCAAGTAAGTTTATTGAAAATAATGTGACGAGCATTCAATTTTTAGTCAATAATTATTACTACACTTTGTTGGTGCATTTTACTATTTTTGCTCTTAATGTAGTTTTTTGTCTTGCGGTGTGTTAATGTTACTTTCTTAATTAAACGTCTTGAAATATTGTGTGACTTCGATATTTGATATGACTATGTAAATTATGTCGATGTTACATATTGAAATGGTACGTAGTATATAATAAAAATATAATAAAAATATCTTCACACTATCATCTTAACAATGAGAATCTTCTAAATCGAAGAAGTATATAAAGGAGAAGAAAATTGTGTTTAGTTAAATGTCGGGTCTATTGATTGATTGGAGCGGGTTTATAATTCGGACTTGGGTCATTGGATCTGATTTTTTATTATACAAGTTATAATTTATACTCTTGAACATACTAATTACTTTAATGTTTTATGTTTTTATAGTTTTGTTAAAAACGAAATTTGTTTTATAGTCCGCTTTTAATAATGTCATTTATTTGAACAACGAAGTCCGTCTTTCACAAAAAATGAGAGTTTCAAACATGAACCGAAAATTAGTCCAGAACATTACGAAAAAAAACAATTAGATCCAACATGTGTGCATTGCATGGGTCCTGAAGCATTCCAAACCTGTGTGCATCACACGGGGATGAATATAAAAAGTCTCCAACATTAATGTCATCGCTTCATATTTAAAATAATTTATGTAACTTACACATATTAAAATACTACATGTGAATAGACTCTTTTCAATGTAACATCTTGAAAAAAAGTCTCTTCACATATACTTTTAATATCAATAAACTATTGTTGTATATTTGGGCCTCACCATCATACTAACAACCCGACAATTTACTCAATCATTTTCGCACGGGTCCTAAGGCAGCCCAAGTTATTTATGACGAAAATTAGTGGCAAACATAGTTTTGGACTCGACCTCAATTAAAATTGACAGAAATAAAGGCACCAACATTTTTCATGCCATGCTAACAAAAGTTGTGGTAACATCACAACTTAGGAACTTATTGACCAACAAAAGTTGTGGATGAAAATAAGTGCCGAAGCTTACATGTCAATAAACTATTTTAAATGTGTGCCATGCTTAGAAAAGGTGTGATACAATCACAATTTAGATATATAATGACGAAAATATGTGCCGAAGATTACATATTAGTTTTATATCAAAATATAGGGATGTTACAATTTTGAGAATAAATACAAAATCTAAACTTTATAAATAACTACTAATGTGTCATAAAAAGTTTAAATATAATGTTACAATCTTGAGAATAAATACAAAATATAAACTTTATAAATAAATACTAATATGTCATAAAAAGTTTAAATATAAAATTTACCGATCAACTAAAGTCATAATTAAAAAAGTCTAATAACGAAAAAAATTATTGCACATTACACTGTGACCAATTAGATAGAGCCCGTGTGCAACGCACGGGTCTGAATTACTCGTAGGGTAAAACACTTTAAAACACAAAAACACTCTTTATTTTAGTATTAAATGAGCAATTAATGTGTTCCAGATTTTTAAATGAATACAAATACTCCGTACTAAATAAAAAGATACAATTTGCTTTTGCACAATTACATTCATAAATTAATTGGTTAATAAATATAATTAATACAGTTATCAAGCATATTGTACAACCAACTTAAACAAAATTCTTGCATTAAATGTCACTAATACAAATAATAAATCACATTATACAAATATTTAAGCCCGAACGAGCAATGAGCCAAAGGGGCTCGAGCCTGAACGGGCACGAGCCAACCGGGTACGGGCTAAACGGTCACGAGCCAAACGGACTCATTTTACGAATCGCTTTAAAAAAGAAGACGAAATACATTTCTTAGTTAATGAGATGAAATACGTCACATGAAATTTTTGATATCCGAAAATATATTGTAATAAGAACATAATAAACTAAAATACATGACTCACTGGAAAAATTTATTTCAGAGTACCCGGCCCAGCAACGCGCGAGTACCCTGCTAGTAGCTCTATTATGTTAAAACTAGCATTAGCAACTTCTATCGAAATGAACTGAAACCGAAACTTAACAAATATTGATCATTTTTAGCACATTGGAAGCTAACACGTTCGGCTTTGGTTTCTAAATGGTTTTGTATTGCATGTGTATTATGTTTTTGAGCATAACATTAAAACGTTTGGTTTTGGCTTCTACATGATTTTGTGCTTGTAATCCACTCTTCCTATTTAAGACTTGTGTTATACTCGGTTTTACATGTTACTAAAGAAGATTAATGGAAAAAAATATATATATATAAAAATGATAACGAGAGTTATCACAACAATCAAGTTTTATTGTAAGAGCATATGCAATGGTTCAAGCTATTGATGACTTGATACATTTATGGCCATAAATGCTAAAGTTGTGCATTTATGACAATCCTTAATAGTACAAAGCTTTTGTCTTCAAAAGCTTGAAGGGTGCCAAGTCTTTCTTTCATAGTTTTGTAAAAAGTCTTCCATGCAATGCTAAAAAGCTTTTGAAAAGCTTTTTCATATAGTAAAAAGCTTTTACTCAAACCAACCATTGCATATGCTCTAAATGATCCGCATTTTATCAGATACAGTGTAGACGCCTTGAGGTTATAAAGCATTCACTACTTTTACTTTCTAACAATGTGGGACAAAAGCTCTTGCAATAAATTAACAAATCAGTAGATTCAAAACCGTATAACCTTAATTGAAAAGCTTGAAACGCCTGCCCTTCGTCGTATATATCACGGTATATTTCCCCATGTTAGAAAGCCAACAACATAATCATCTATGAGTTGCGATCCACTAAAAATGGAAAAAAATTAAAAAGTTTAGAATGCCAATAAACTAGTGTCACGTGTCCCCACCCATTCCTTCCCTTTTTCCTTTAATATTTTTGGTTGGAGAATACTTTGGTCATTTGACTCATATTTTTAACTTCACCACAAATTTCAAACGCAAATAACTTTCAAACGACAAACTTTTATAAAAAACTGATTTCACCACAATTTTTAAAATTTGATTCTCTTTAATTTGGTATAAATCTTGTTAATTGTTTCGATTTTGTTTTTTAGTTTTTTTTACATATTCATTGGGTAATAATTTTCTTGATGTTTTTGCTATTTTCGACCCTATTTTTTACCTTAAAAATTGCCGAATCATAAAATACTTCAAATACAAAAGTTTTAGATTTTGGTTCACTCTTTACCCAAAAATTTGAATCACTCAATTTCGATATGATATGATTGAGATATCGCACGTTAAAGATGACGTTTTACACATATTTAGTGCACACAAAGTGTTTGATAAAATGACTAAAAGAGATTTTTCACATAAAAATACATTTAAATGCACTAATTGGTCAAGTTATTTTCAGTTTAACAAAACTATCAGTTTGTTATTTTAAATAGAATTGATGAACCCAAACATTTGATCAAATTGATGAACCTAGAATTTGATGAACCTGAACAGAACTGTGATCAATTTGATGAACCTGAAAAAAATGATCATTATAAAAAAAATATAAGTAAAATTTGATGAACTTGAAAAGAACTTTGATCAATTTGATGAATATCTCTTAAATAAAATTGATGAACCTGAAAAACAAAACTTTTATCTCAATTTTATAAGTAAACTAATGAAACTATGATAACTTATGAGACTAAGATAACACAAGACAATAAATTGATGAACTAAACACATAACACAGGACAAATAAATTGATGAACCTAAACACATAACACAGGCCAAATAAATTGATGAACCTAAACTCTAATTGATGAACCTCAGTAAACTGATGAACATTACTTGTATTTAACCCAAAAAAAAAAACTTTTTGAATCTTACATTAATAAAACGATTAGTGATGCGTTGTGGTACAAAAATTAGTGCATTTAACGCAATTTTAACACTAAAAATCTAAGATAGACATTTCATCAAACACATTGTGTGCAACAAATATGAGTAAAACGTCAACTTTCACGTGTGATATCTTACTCATATGACATCGGATTTGATTGATTCAAAAACCTGTGTAAAGAGTGAACCAAAATCAAAAACTTTCATGTTTTAAGTTTTTAATGATTCGACATTTATGAGGGTGAAAAATAGGGCCGAAAATGACAAAAAAAAAAATCAAGACCCATTTGATATGTAAAAAAAAAAAAAAAGTTCGAAATATTTAACAAGATTTATACCAAAGAGGATTAAATTTTAAAAATTATGGTGAAATCGATTTTTTTTTTAAGTTTGTCGTTTGCAAGATATTTGCGTTTGAAATATGGGGTGGAATTTAAAAAAACGAATCAATTGACAAATATACCCTTTGACTAAAAATTAAATAAACAAGGAGGATGGATGAGGTGGAACACGTGTAACACAATGTGTGGCTTTTTAAACTTTGTATCCCCCCCCCCCTTTTTTTAACCGATCGGCTGTCAAACATCCATTGGGTCTGACTTTCTAAGAAAGCCAACATAGCATCCATCTCAAATTCAGGTATCTCAAAGGCTATTTTTCACATAAAAATACATTTAAATGCACTAATTGGTCAAGTTATTTTCAGTTTAACAAAACTATCAGTTTGTTATTTTAAATAGAATTGATGAACCCAAACATTTGATCAAATTGATGAACCTGCAAGATATTTGCGTTTGAAATATGGGGTGGAATTTAAAAAAACCGAATCAATTGACAAATATACCCTTTGACTAAAAATTAAATAACAGGAGGATGGATGAGGTGAACACGTGTAACACAATGTGTGGCTTTTTAAACTTTGTATCCCCCCCCCCCCCTTTTTTT